>CAOLHI010004573.1:0-108740 GCA_948474755.1 Ctenosaura bakeri
CAGTCTAGCCTTATTGTCCTTGTTTACTTAGCTTCCCTCAGGTTCCACAGCTTCAGTTAAGAGCTGCTTCTCCTTGGCTGACATCATTTTGCAGGCAAAGTTTAACACACTGCCTGTGAAGTTCCTCCCATAGAAAGCAGAGCCCTGGAACATACTGCCATGGCTATTTACTGACCAAAGAAGGGGAAAAAGTGTGGGAGATGCCCAGGCAGCATTCAGCAGCAGTTCTGCAGCTGTAAGAACAGAGCTGACACTGCCTTTTTCAATCTCCAGTGAGTCATGAGAAATTTGCGAGGGCAGTATCTGTTTTCTTCTCTCAGCTACAGAAATACAGTCAAGTATTGCCTGGGTGTGCCTCATCCCTATCTCCTTACACCACCCTTGCTAAACAGTAAAAGGCCGAGATGGTGTGCTGTGGGTATTTGGAAGATGCCTGGATGCTGTATGAGGAATATTGAATACCTCCATTTTGAACATCCAAAAAATTATACATACAAGCGCATCAACAACAATCACCCAAAGAGTAGGAAGTGAACATAGTCTGATGTACTGCTTTCTTTTTGGGGTCTCCTCTACACTTAGAAGGGCCACCTGGAGAAACATCAGTGAGTAAGTACGTATAGGAAGAGGCCATCCTTCAAACTTTTATGTGCTTTCAAGTGAACTCTGACTTATGGCAACCCTGTCTTAGGATTGGAAAGATTTATTCAGAGGAGGTTTGTCATTGCTTTGTGATAAGTCAGGAAGAGAGATTGACTTGCCCAAGGTCACCTTGTGGATCTCTGTGGCTGAGCAACAATTGAGATTGAGTCTCCTGGAATCTGAGTCCTGATAGTCAAACCACTTAACGCTACATTGGCTCTCATGAACAACTATTACCAAATGACAGGAACGACAAAACACAAAATGGAACCATGCTATAGGACTATAGTACTCTCCCTCATTGAAAGAAACCAAAACCTGAGTAAAACTGAGTAGAATTTGGTCTGAAAATTCAGTGTATTAACAACATAAATACCTTAGAATTGGAGTGGTAGTAATGACATCTCCATTTTCTTGGCAATATCTATTTAGAGGCAGTTTGCTGTTGCCTTCCCCTAAGACTGAGAGAGTATGACTTGCCAAAGGTCACTCAGTGGATTTTCATGGGTTCAAATGCTGGTCTCCCAGAATCTTAATCCAGCACTCAAACCACTATACTGTACTGTCTCCCTAGTCCTTTAAATACAGAGTTCCAAAGTCATGAAGAGCTTAAATCGTGAAGGACCTCTGCTGGCACTGTTTGGTGTGGCATCGGATTTACTCTGATGTGCTTTTTTTCTTTGAAGCTGTAAAAAGTAACTTTTAAAATGGTAATCTAAACTAACGGATGTTGTTTTCCCTCTAAAAAGGCTTCAAATAAGGTGAAACTGTTGCAAAGAGATCCACTGTGTAACTGAGATGATCCTGCTGAGATGGAGCTTCCTTCAGACAACTTCGGACCTAAGTTTTTGTCTTAAGGCCTGACTTGGACATAAGTAGAGTCCACAGGTTCTACCGAAGAATATAAATAAATGTGCTCCCTGTCCTTACCCTTGCCTACTCTGGGTTTACTTCTAAACTCCAATAATTATTTTAGGTTTTCAACATGAATTTAGGAGCACATCAGAGCTTTCCTTTCTCCTCCCTGCTTTTCAATAACCATTATTTGGGAACGTGGGATGGGCTGTGAACGGCATGCAGATAATGCCTCATTCCAGCTCTCCTTTTCATCTAAGCCAAGTGAGACATTTGAACTAGTGCCTAGGCATGGCAATGAACTAAACAAGGTTCAGTAAACTAAGCCACAGCCCAGACAAGATGGAGATAGATATACTTTGTGGGTGGGTGGGTGGTTTGACGAGATACGTGATGTCCAGAATGTTTTGAAAGGGATTCCATACTTCCTAAGGGATAAAGTTCAAATTCGTTTGGGAGTCTTCTTGTACCCATCATTGAGTAGTCTTTTTTACTGTATGAGTGTACTTTCATGCAGTAATTGCAACAGTATTGCAGTTACTGTATTCTTTCTTAGAATAAAAAGAAAGCATATTACTCTTGGAATGGAGAAAGAAGAAAATGAAATGTATACATGATTTGTGATTTCTCAATGTCCATCTTCAGTCTGGGAATCCTAGTTCCCTCCAATCCAGTTCCATAAGTGCAGAGGGCCTGCTGTTGCTGCTTCTGCCCATCATCATCATCATCACCACCACCACCACTACCACTGCCGCCATTATTGCCATCATCCTGACCATTGCCACCACCAGTTGCTGGATGTCCATGGCAAGACCATACCATTCAGCTGAGGCGGGCTGTTACTGTAGACTAGTGAGTGCAATATTCACTTCCTCTGAATGCTATCACTCCCTCTGAGCGATTCAACATGTGCAAATTTATCACAGAGCTCCATTTGTAGTTTTACACATGCATTTGGAAAAAAAAACATTTGGGAAAACAGGAAAGGCTGTAAGGCTAGCCATTTAGTTTAGAAATCATGGTGTCTGCTAACTAAACTGCCGAACAACATCAGTACAGGTTTTTGCATCTTCAAATAGCTATGTGAAAGAACCTATATAAAGAGTCAAAGTTTGTGTCATAACAATCAGTTCTCCAGAAGAAAGAGGAAAGGAGTATGAGCTCTGAGTGTTCCCTCTCTTAAGGACAAAGCAAACACCAGAATTTGTCTCTTGTTCCATCCTGTCAGAAAACTGTTCCGCTGTAGATGAAGCACTACTCTGTGCTGGGCATATGATTGTGTCCTACTTAGCTCTGCACCACTGAAACAGTGCTATTTTTCCCCTTGCTGCAGCAGTTCTTTGATTCAGCCCTATGCTGAGAATGCTGGATTGTTCTAATTGCTGTGCATCCACAGAGCACAAAGTCATGCCTCCATGCTGGGACAAGAAGGAGTTACTGTTAAGCAACTCCAAGGGTTCTTATGTTAGCTCTTTTATGTACTACTGCCTTTGAGAGTTCCTTAATGTACTCTGCGTTCTCACATACATGCGCACCACTTTCATTGCATTGCATTTTGGACTGGCTGGAAGTACAGTGAGAATGACCTTGTATGGCGAAAGCAAAAAAGGACACTTAACATAGATTTGATCTGAATGTGGAAAGCTCTTTGGCGTCAGTAAACTACAAACCCCAGAATTCCACAGGATCTTGAAAGGGAAATAATAGCCCTATAATAATGTAGTGCAGAAATGGCCAAAGTATGGTGACTCCATGAATTTCATAGGGTTTTCTTAGCAAGGAATACTCAGAGGTGGTTTTACCAGTTCCTTCCTCTGAAATATAGTCTACAGCATCTGGTATTCATTGGTGGTCTCCCATCCAAGTACTAACCAGGGCTGATCCTGCTTAGCTTCAAAGATCAGAGAGGATCTGGTGCCTTTAGGGTATTTAGGCAATATCTTCCTCCCTGCCACCTTCTTATTAGGTATATTTATTTGTCTCTGGAAACAAGATACAAACTATTTTCCATCTTCTTCCTAAGATTTAGGTATCATTTGTTTTTCTTTTAATATAAGTATTTGTCATGTGTATCCTGCAGTGCAAAGCCACAGTTATGACAATATCTCATTCTTGTCCCCTTGCACAAGAACTTTGGAAAGTTGAGTCAAAGTGTATGCCTTGGTCAAGGTCATTTAGTGGGCTGTATGACTTGTAGTAACTTTAACCTAGTGTTTGGTGCAAAAATTGATTGATGCATGGTCTTTTTCTTAATTGTTCCCATTGATTTAAACATCTGAAGATTATATTGATTCAAAGTTGGAGGTAGAGGATTGTGGAGCTCAGCTGTTGGAAGAATGGCTCTTAGGTACCTTCAGGAATAAGTGAAAGGTCTGTAGAACTTCAGTAAGGAATGAAGCAGCATGTAGCCTAACACACGAATCGTGTGTTATGCTGCTAAGAAAAGATGACATATTTTCATTATAGTGGTTGTACAGCTTTACTAGTTGGCATGATTCTCAGAACATAATCTGTAATCCAATAATCTCTTCTTTCTTCAAGAAGGGCATCTTCTGGGTAGATTCTTCAAAAGCATGCAGAATGGACAGAAAGTGAAACATATAATACCACCCGACCCCAAGTCAGACTGTTAGTCCATCTGACTTACCAAGTCACATATTGGTTCATCTAGGCTGTAGTCTGTAGTGACAAGCAGTCTCCTTTTGCAGTTTAAAACAACATTAGTCTCCCTTGAGCCTTCACCGCTAATCTAAAGTCACAGAATTTTCACGTTGGACTTCATTCATGTTGGTTTGGAAGATAAATTATGTGCAGCCTTCCTCTCCTGGCTCCTGGGCCCTATTCCCCTCCCTTTAATTACTGAGAAAGATTTGACTACTTCTATAAAGAGTTCTGCAGAGACTGTAGCTCTCACTGCTCAGTTCCAGTGCCTTAGGTGGAAGGCACAATGGCCACAGAGCACATATATGGACATTTGTCCTTTCATATCTGTGAGACCATAGAGACTTGTAGAAGGCCATTATGCGATGTAGTGGTTTGAGTGTAGGATTAAGGCTCTGTCAGAGACCATGGTTCAAATCCCTGTTCAGCTATGGAAACCCACTGGGTGATCCTTGGCAAGTCACATTCTCTCAGCCAAAGAGGAAGGAAATGGCAAACCCCTTCTGAACAAATCTGGCCAAGAAAACTCTAGCATGCAGTCACTGTAAGTCAGGGTTGACTTGAAGTCACATAACAACAACAATAGCCTGTGAAGCCAGCAGAAGAGTGGCTGAGCCTGTTGTCCTTGGAGGACTCTCTCCACTTGTCACACAATCACACAAGGCTAACTGGAAGAAAAGGGAGGAAGGTTTTGGATAGTGAGATTTTAGGGTGAAGTGGGTGATATTTACCAATCCAGAAGAGCAGTGAAAAAAGTGATATGGCTTAGATACAAGTCTAAGGACAGTACACAGTTGGGAATTAGAGCAGCATAGCAGCAACCAGTACTCGGTGTACTGCAAGTTGACTGGCCAAAAGCTGGGTTTAAATACTGTTTTTCTGCTTGGAGGGTAAAGGTACTAATGGCTCTCTGGCAGAGTAAACAGTGGAATCTGGAGAGTGGACAGTGAGGCCTGGAAAGAGCTAATGGTCTTAGCATTAGGTGACAAAGGGCTAATGGTAGTCCTGATAGCATTTTAATTGTCAAATAGGTGTGGAGACAAAAAGGAAGCTTGCTTGGTTGGAGGGAGAGGAATTAAGACAATCAACTGTCCTGTGTGAATCTTCCAGATGCTATTGTCTCTAAAAGGTTGAGTCATCAGAGGCTAACTGCTAGTCCATTATTGCTGGAGTTACCTGGTGACTTCCTGGCTATAACCTGGCTACACCTTGAGGTCTTTCCTGGCCTGATTTTGCAATGCATGTGTGCAGGCTGCTTTTCCCTCTTGGTCAGCATGGCCATGCAGCCAATTATATTTATATTTATGCCAATTAATATATTCTGCCAATTAAATCATATTTTGCCAATTAAATCCTATCAAAGTGTGGGGGTTGTATGGCCTTCTAACAGAATGGCACCTGATTGCCTGGCCCTGGTACATTGTACTATGGCTTCTCTTTCTGATGAGTCTAAATCTGCAATATCACAGAAAGCTGTAATCAGAGCTGTATGCTCTTCCTTCACTAAGCGAGGGGCCAAGAGGAGCTAATGATCCTTAAGACAATCTAATTGCTGTAGTTGTCCTCAGCTTTCCCTGGCTCAGATTACAGGCTTGTGTGACATCCTCTTCTGGACTTTCAAAAAGCTTGCTCTGGATGATCCAACTTGGAGAATGGAAAAGTTTCCAAAAGAAAGTAATACAAGGAATAGTGAGATGGAAAAACTTAAACTCAGCAACCTCAAATTGAGGTCTCTTGTACTTAAGTGGAGGCTCAGGCATAACACTTCAAATTCTGTACAGAATGATACTGGCAGGTTGGTGGGTGTTGACAGTCTATTTCTGGGGAGCTGAGTTGCCTTGAAGAAATGAAGAGTCATACCAGTTTCCAATCTTGGAAGATGAGCCTGTGTTCTCTTTGGAATGCACAGAGCAAAGTTGAGGCGGACTGGCTGCAGCTTAGTGGAAGAGTATGCGCTGTGCATGCAGAAGGTCCCCAGTTCAATCTTCAGCATCTCTATCTAAGTGCTGAAGAAGTGTTCATAGCTGAAACTCTGTAGACCTGCTGCTGGTCAAGGTAGACGAGTGGGGAAAATTGTGTGGCCCATGTGTGTCCCTTGCCCTGCTTAACCTCTGAATTTAAAATGTGATGGTAAGGCAAAAATTAATCCGAGTGGAGTGTGGTTTTGTATTCTAATGCTGTTTTGTCCCTCCCAGTGCCCCCTGCCACTGACCAGGATGTCACTTCTAGTTCCTAAAAATAGTTGTGGTTGTGGTGGTGAAGAGGCCTCCAATCCTTTTCATGTGCCTACCCCTTGTTACAGAGTCCCTGTAAATTAAATACTATCCAGAGAGTCTACTTAACTAGCCCAAAGCCATCCTTCTTTGGTTCCATTACAGCACTTAGGCTAAAAAAAGCCTCTTATAAAAGCATAGTAGACTTTGCACAGGGCAAAATGGGAGAATGGTGAACCCCTCCCTCCCTCAGTGCATGTTTATTCTATTCTTCTCCCTCTCCCACACAAACAGAAAATTCACCCACATGACAATTAGGCTTGGTGAAAAAATAGACCTCATTGGAGGTCTACTGTTCTTCTGGTGGTTGTCACATGGTTGGAAAACTCAGCTTGAGATTGCTTCATAGTTTGCGCAAAGCTTCTGAGCCAGGTAATGCTTTGTTTTCACTGTGCATACACAGAACATTTTCTCTGACATGGAAGAGAATTGCTGCTGTTACTGTAAAGCTCCATGTCTGCATTGCAACCCTGATCAACTTTAGATGATGTCCATGGAGAATGGATACATACATAGTATAGTTTATCAACAGTCGTTGTCAGGAACAGATTCACTCTTACACGGATCAACAAACTTAATAGAAGATTTATTGTAACATAGTAAGGGATGCTGTCTTCAGACGTTAAAGCTCGAGAATGGAACGTTTTCCCCCACCTTACACTTTAACAGACAGTTTCTCCTAAGATAGTTGTAAAAGAACGAACGTCATCATGCCAAACGGTTCCTTTGAAATTCCAGCCAGAAGGAATGGTTGGCGCCTGGGAATAGCTAACAGCCTACTATCACTATTTCCTCAGTCTACTGCTATCCTAAAACAATAAAACATGGAGGACTCCCGACATCCTGCCCCACTTTTTTAAAAAAATATATACATAAAGATACACAAAATATAGAAAATATCACGGAACAGTAGAAAGACAAGAAAACTAAATAGTAATATGAATGCAGTAGCAAGTCAGTCGGGGCGTTGAGGAACATCAGCCGGCGAAGAAGTCAGCGAAGGTGCCCTCTTCAGCAAACTGGAATGAAAAACAGGATGAATAGCCTTGAGGGAAGAAGGGAGATCTAGTTCAAAAGAGACATCATTAATAGCCCTTTTCACAGGAAAAGGTCCGAGAAAACGAGGGGAAAGTTTTTTAGACGGAGAAGGAGAGGAAATGTTCTTAGAAGAAAGGAAAACCAAATCCCCGGGCTGGTAAAGGGGATTAGGCTGCCGTTTACGGTCAGCGAAACGTTTGTGGGAAGCTTTAGCGGATGCTATAGCATCTGAGACGGATTGCCAAATGCCAGAAAATTTAGAGACCCAAGCAGAAACAGAAGGAGGAGCGGAGGAAGAGAGGGAGAGGGGGGGGAAAGGAGAAGGAAGGAAGCCGTGAAACTATTTCAAAGGGGGGTTTCCCAGTAGAGGTATGAACCGCAGAATTGATGGCAAACTCAGCGAACGGAAGGAGCGGAGCCCAATCATTCTGGTTCTCAGAAACAAAACACCTAAGAAATTGTTCAAGAGATTTGTTAACACGCTCAGATTGGCCATCTGTTTGAGGGTGATAAGCACTGCTGAGTTTCTGAGTGACTCCCAGGGTTTTCAGTAGACAAGTCCAAAACTTGGAAGTGAAAATTGGATCCCTGTCCGAAATGATCACCGAAGGTAGTCCGTGAAGTTTCCATACATGATTAACGAACAGGTCAGCCAGCTGGTCAGCACGGGGTAGTTTCTTTAGAGGCACAAAATGACATTGCTTGGAAAAGTGATCAGTAACAACCCAAATAACATGAAAGCCGTGTGAAGAGGGAAGAGACACGATAAAATCCCATGCGATGACCGACCAGGGGCTAGCAGGCGCAGGCAGAGGTTGCAGGAGCCCTTGAGGTTTAGATGTGGGCGACTTAGAAACGTTGCAAGTGGCACACTGCTTAATGTAAGTTTGCACGGAGGGGTTTAATCCAGGCCACCAAAAAAGGCGGCGAATCGCATGCAATGTCTTCAAAAACCCAAAATGTCCAGCGGGTTTGGAATCATGATAACGATGAAGTACCTGCTCGCGGGCAGCAGGGGGAACGTAGACCTTGGTGCCATAAAAGGGGAGATTGTCAACCCATTCTATTTTATCCTTGTTTGCCGGTAGCCAGGAGTCTGCATGCGCTGCATGAATGATAGCATCGCGGAGAGCGGAGTCACAAAGAGAGGAGGCAGAAAGCCTTGTCTTTGCTAATGCACGAGTAGTCACTTGAGAAGCCAGAGAGGAGGCAGGAAACAAGGTATTGGAGTGGGAGGACGTAGCAGGGGATTCCGCAAAACAGGGAAGTCGAGAGAGGGTCCGCCAGTTGGTTAGTTCGGCCAGGTTTGAAAACAATTTTAAATCGGAATCTCTGGAAAAATTCAGCCCATCTCGCCTGCTTAGGGGAGAGTTTCTTAGCAGACTGTAAGGCTTGCAAATTCCTATGATCAGTCCAAACTTCAAAGGGGAGTCGAGCCCCTTCAAGCAAATGACGCCAAGAGGACAGTGCAAAATGGATAGCCTTGGCTTCTTTCTCCCAAATAGGCCAATTAGCTTGTTGAGGGGAAAATTTCTTTGAAATGAAAGCACAAGGCCTGAGTGCTCCTGTGGTGTCATGTTGTAAAAGAACGGCTGCCATGGCAAAGTCCGAAGCATCCGTTTGCACAATGAATTGCTTCGTACTGTCGGGAAAAAGGAGTAAGGGCTCAGACGTAAATTTAGATTTCAAATGGTCAAACGCCGATTGACACTCAGGCGACCAACAAAGTCTATGCGCCTTGCCCGCAGTGGATCCTTTAGGTTTCCGTAGAAGGTTGGTGAGTGGAAGCGTTATGGCAGCAAAATCCTCAATAAAGTTCCGGTAGAAGTTCGCAAAACCAAGAAATTGCTGCAGTTGCTTCACAGTTTTAGGGACGGGCCATTGCAAAATGGAGTTAATCTTCGAAGGGTCCATTTTAAGTGAACAATCTTGAATCCTATATCCCAAGTAATCAAAAGTTTGGGTGTCAAATTGGCATTTAGATAGATTAACCACGAGGTTGTTATCTATAAGCCTTCGTAACACTTCACGAACCAATGACACATGAGATTCCATGGAATCTGCGTAAATTAAAATGTCATCCAGATAAATCAGAACCCCCTGATACAACAAGTCATGGAAAATGGTGTTCAAAAACATTTGGAACACAGATGGCCCCGATTGTAAGCCAAAGGGAAGAACCGTCCATTTAAAGTTACCTAGAGGAGTTGCAAAGGTGGTGAGCCACTCAGAGTCCGGGTCCATTCTAATCCTATGAAAAGCCTCTTTAAGATCAAGTTTGGTGAAATATTTTCCTTGAACAAGATGGTCCAAAACAGTCCGTATCAGAGGTATGGGATAACAATTGGAGGAAATAACCTGGTTAATAGCAGAGTAGTTAACTATCAGTCTCGGATCCGCGCTGGGATCTTTTCTCTTTCGGAAGAAGACAGGACTCGCCGTGGGGGCTGTAGAGGGCTTGATAAAGCCGCGAGCCAAGTTTTTATTTAGGAACTTCTTGAGAGCAAGGAGTTCTTTTTGGCTCATGGGATAAATTTTCGGTTTAGGCAGGGTGGCCCCGTCAACTAATTCCAGTTTACAGTCAAAGTCCGTGTGGGGAGGCAATTTGTCAGCCTCCCTTTCGTGGAAAGCCTTTTGGAAGTCTCGGTAGTGTGAAGGAATTTGTTGCAATTCTTCATGGGGAATAGAAAAGTTTTCATCTGAAGAGGACATAGTGCCAGCAGTCCAGTTTATCTGGGGGTTATTTCACGAAGCCAATCGATTCCCAAGACCAATTTGAACTGCATCGCCTTGGGAACTAGAAATCGCATGCTGTAATTGTTTTTGTCCATTTGAAATGAGATGGGCTTAGTGATTTTACTAATTACTCCCCCAGTCATTGAGGTCCCATCCATTTGCGTTAATTTGATGGGGCATTCCAAGGGCTCATAAAGAGTTTTCAATTGTTTGGCCAATTTGGGGTGTAACAAACTTCTGGAGCAGCCAGAGTCAATTAATGCCCTATGTACATGCAAAGTCCCATCGCTGCCACTAATCGCAACCGTGGCGTAGAAATGGGGAATTTTAGGAGTACTTACAGATGTTCCCGCCGCTTGCCAGTCATCGCAGTCAGGTTTAGAATCTCCATCTATGTCAGATGAGGACGAAGAGGTGGTTTCATCATCGGGATCGGAGTCTCCTGTCGCCGCTGCAGGGTCCTTAGAAGTGCGTCTAAGTGGTTGTTTGGCGGCCGCTGTCTGATGTGTGAATTCTATATCCTTTGGGTCTGCTCGTGCTCCCTTAGTCCCAGTCGGAGCTTGGTTTCCGCGGCAGGTGTTGGCGAGGTGGCCCGGTTTTCCACAGTTAAAGCACATGCCCAAACGGAGACGTTTGTTCCGTTCCTCAGCATTGAGGACGGTGGGACCGCGAGGTTGTCGTTTTGGCACGTCTTGTCTTTGTCGGTTCAGCTGAACAGTCTGGGTTATGCCTTCCATTTCAGTAGCTAGTCTGACCCAACCTAGCAGGGTCTGTGGATTGGCCTGCATTAAGCACCCGTGTAGAATATCAGGATTTAGTCCATCTTTGTATAACTCAATTAGAATTTCATCACTCCACGGGACTTTGGTGGCCAGGTTTCTAAATTCACGGGAATACGTCCCCACATCGTTCCTGCCTTGTTTCATTCGTTTCAGTTGATATTTGGTGTTTTCCAATAAATGGGGGTCTTCAAAGCGTTCCCGCAGATGGTTCATGAAGAGCTGCAGATTTTCAGTTTCGGGGGCGCGGGAGTCATATAGGTTCGCTACCCAGTCTGCTGCCAGTCCTTTCATCCTCTGGCTTAGGTATCGAATTCGGGCCGCATCATCCCGAAATAGATGGCCGTGATCAATCATGAAATTGTTTGCCATAGTCAAAAAAAAGGAGAGTTTCTCCCCCTTCCCGTTGAAGGTCGCTTTCAGGTCTCCCACATTTCTGAGTAACAGTGGCGCTGGCGTGTGCCCTGTTGGTTGCTGGGGCGGACCAGGGGTGCCTGCCGCCGAGACAGCCGCTCGTGGTTCTCCTCCTGGTGATCTCCCTGTCTGCGAGGGACGGATGCGCATCTCGCGTAGCATGGTCTTGAGTTCGAGTATCTCCTCATCTTTTCTTTCCAGTTCGGTTTCCATTTGCTTTATCTCCTCCAAAAGGGATAGGTCTTTTGCTGATGTATCCCATCTAGCAGCCCTTCTGCGTTGTCTCAACGACGTACGTGGCTTTTCTCCCCAGACCCAGGTTTGGCCGCTTGTGGGGGTTTCCATAGCCTCGGTCAGGCGCAATTTTGTCTTGGTATCCAGGGGCACTTCAGTTTCTGTAGCTCCATCAGATTCTGCAGATCCTTGCTCTTCTTCAGTAATCGACTGGTCCATCAATTGGTGCATTTTTTGAAAGGATTCTCGAGCTTTCTGTCAGGAACAGATTCACTCTTACACGGATCAACAAACTTAATAGAAGATTTATTGTAACATAGTAAGGGATGCTGTCTTCAGACGTTAAAGCTTGAAATGGAACGTTTTCCCCCACCTTACACTTTAACAGACAGTTTCTCCTAAGATAGTTGTAAAAGAACGAACGTCATCATGCCAAACGGTTCCTTTGAAATTCCAGCCAGAAGGAATGGTTGGCGCCTGGGAATAGCTAACAGCCTACTATCACTATTTCCTCAGTCTACTGCTATCCTAAAACAATAAAACATGGAGGACTCCCGACAGTCGTAGTCATCAACAGATCCATGTCTTTCTCAAGGTTTTCATCAGCTTTAATCAATTACTTGTGAACTGCTACTGAATGTCAAACTTGCTGTTTTCTGGCTAAGTATTTTGCAGTTTGCTGGCCAAAGCAGAATAGAATCGTGGGCAACATTGTTTTGCTACTGGCATGCTATTGTGGATGTCTCATAATGGTATTATCTAGCCATGTAGGGAGATGAGACTTTTACTTCAAAGTAAATAGGCCACACAACGTGAGCTGGAAAGTCTTAATGCTTGTTGTCATGAAGTGTTTTTCAACTGCAATACTGTAAAAGTTTTCTTGTCACCAAATCTCATGCATGCTAATTGCAACTCACCTTGACATTGATAATGCATTTAATGTTCTTGGTAAAGTGCCCAGCCTCCTTCTGCTGTATGAATACTTAATCACAAAAAGAGTGTTTTATGAGGAACCTAGGAACGTAAGTGGCTCTTGGCTACCATTCATTTAAGTAGTTTTTGCAAGAACAAATATTTGCCTAATACTATCAGGTTTCAGGTGCTCAGGGAGTGATACTCCTTTCTCGGACAGCAGGAAATGGAACATATAGGAAAGGGTAACTCCTTGCCTTCAAAGGCAAGACCAAAGCCAACAGCATTATTTCTCCCATTCCCTGTGACTGGGAAGCCATGGTTTGTTTGTTTGTTTGCTTGATGTGCAGTTGGACACAAAGTATTCAGTTGGGGAAAAATATGTAGTCTGAAAAATAATAATGTTTAGTTGGAAAAGGGGGAGAGAAACCAAACACATTGGCCTAAATTCTGTTGGTTGCTTGAGTAGTGAGTCAACACTTAGTGAATTCCTACTGATTTAATGGATCTGCCTTGGATCCTTACTAAATACTTAAATCAAAGTGATCATCAGGAAATCATGGTGAAAACAGTATATCCCAGTTTTGGAGAAATACCAGTTTCAGCAATATAAATCTCATGAGACATAAGGAATGACTGCTGCACTTGTGTCACTGATTTGGGGGTTTACACTGGTGCCTGAGCCATTGGGTTGTCTTGCTAGTTAATGGATAAGTTGATGATCCAAGGCAGATTCATAAATATGATTGTTGCTGTGTAGTAGATGAGTGATACTAATTCCTTTGGAGATACAACATGTAAGCAAGGAGCAAAGCATGTTTTATGTCTGTTTGCCTTCTTTTAAGTATGACAATGTATGCAGTTGGAATGCATGCTTTAAAAAGAACCCTCTGGAGGAATTCCTTGGTCCTTTGGCTCTGTCTCCTAGGAAGAGCAGGTTTCATGGAGTCATAGAAGCATAGGGTTAGAAGGAACCTCATATACGATATAGTCCAACCCCATGTTTAATGCAGGATTTCCAGCTAAGCATTCCCACCAGCTAGCTATCTAGTCTCTTTTTGAAGGCATCAGAACAAGAGCAATTGATTTCATTGCTGAACTACTGTTACTGTCAAGTTCCTTGTTCAATTGATATCTACTGTCCTGTAACTTCAAACAGACCTGGTCCTACAGTTTGGGGCAGTAGAGTAAAGGTCTGCCCTCACTTCTCTGTGACAGCCCTTGAGGTATTTAAAGAATTTAATTGTGTTACCCTTCAATCTTCTCTGTCCTCTGTCCTGAGCTGAAGAGGCCCAGCTCCTTCAACCTTTCTTCATGTGTTATGTTCTTTATACCTCTTATCATCCTTGTTGACCTTCTTTGAACCTGGTCCAATTTGTCTGTATCCTTCTTAAAATAGGGTGCCCAGAACTGAACACAATACTCCAGATGAGGCCTTATCAGCACAGAATATAGTTGAACTGTTACTTCGCTTGACTTGGAAATTATGCTTCTATTAATGCAGGCTAAAATAGCATTTCCCTTCTTTGTTGCGACATCACATGCTGGATCATATTCAATTTATGATCAACAATAATCCCAAGGTCCTTTTTACATGGATTATAGCTGATCTATGCATTCCCCATCCTATACCTGTACATTTGGTTTTTGTGGCCTCAGGATAGAATTTTGCATTTGTCTCTATTGAATTTCATTTTATTTATTTCTTCCAAGTATTCCAGTTTATCTAGGTCCTTTCAAATTCTATTCCTGTCTTCCATGTTCTTATTATTGTTCTTATTATCTGTTCTAATATTTTCACTGGTATTGGGGTTAGGCTGTCTGGTCTGTTGTTTCCTGGATCTTCTTTTTGGCCCTTTTTAGAAGAGGGGGCTCTTGTTTGCCTTTCTCCAGTCCTTTGGCACCTCACCTATTCTCCAAGATTTCTCAAAAATGATGATGGCAAGGGGACAGATTGTACACCAGCAAGTTCCTTCAGTACTTTGGGATGCAGTTCATCTAGCCCTACAGATTTGAACTCATACATTAGTTAGTTGATTCCTGATCCTATCAATCTTGATTTGCAAACCAGATCCCTCACCAAGGTCTCTGCTGCTTCATGGAAGTACACAGTGTCTTTTGGGGCAACCTTTCTCCCGTATATTGCCTTCTTGGGAGGGGTAAATGTGTATGTGTGTGAGTGAGAGGGAGGGAGGGAAGGAGGGAGGAGGAGGAGGAGGAGGAGGAGGAAACAACAACAGCAACTGGGCTTCCTCTTTATTGCTTCTTCCCACTTACCTTGATTGATTGATTGGGTAGAGAGAACAAATGCCTGAAAAAAGACTGAGTTCCTGAGAGTGTTTTTGGCACAATCTTCTCATCTCGTGTTGGGCCCAGAATAAAGAAGGGAAGTTTGAGGTGACTGAGTGCAGGTCTCCCTCTCATGGGACGGTGGTGGAAACCCAGAGGGTTCAGTGTCCTGGAGACACATTTGTTGGCAGCATGAGAGAGGGCTTTCTTGGTGGTTGCTACTAGGCTGTAGAACTCCATGCCGATAGTCATTGGGCTAGCACCTTTTTTGTTGTGTTTCTGGTGTTAGGCAAATGTATTCTATTCAGGCAGACTTTTGGTTTTTAGGGTGGCTTGTTTACTCAAACAGGCTTTCAGTAATGTGTACTTCTTACTTTTCTTGCATCTTTATTTCTCTTGTATGGGTAAATGATTTGCTTTTATGTGTTACTGGTAATTTGGTACTTTATATTGTATTTTGTTGCTAGCTTCCTTGAACGCTATCTGTAGTGGCAACTTGGGATATAAATTTAATAAATTAAAATAAATATAGTGGAACAGATTCTTTCCTGTAAGAGATTTAAAGGCTATCAAAATGCATTTCCCAAAACCTATGTTATTTGACCTCAAGCAATTTGTGCCAGCTTTACATTTGTAAAAAGCATTTTTTCAGCATTCACTTTTTTTATTCTTTTATTGTAATTTATAGCTGCCACAAAGTGTCTTTCTTTAGAAGGAAGGATAATCAAGCAGAGTGCCTATTACTTTTATTTATAAAAAGCTTGCACCCTTTCCCCATGTCTCTGGGTACATTTGCATAATGAAATGGTTATCCATGGGTAACAAAGATGTTTCCTGAACGTATAAGTACATGCCACTTAAGAAAATGACACAGATGTTCTCTTCAAAGAGATTGAGAAATAGGAAGCTGCCTTACAATGACCATGAGTCGCTCTGACCCAGGAGTGCTGTGAGCAGTTCGACACAGAAACTGCTCAGCTGAAAGAGCCAGGCCATAGTCAGCAGTTCAGGAAGCCGTCTTTGTGTCGCTTGTTCTTGTGTGGTTGAAAGCTGCAGTGCTAGCTTCAGAAAATACAGAACTCATTCTTGCTCTCTCGTTTTCTCTCTCTCTGTAAGCTAGTCATTGTCACATTTCTGTTGCAAAGGGCTGGAAGAAATTGTTCTCCCTCAGAGGAGGCTGCCTGTTATGTGCGTACGTGAGTCACTGCACTCCTGTTTTTCTTCCATTTAGGGGACGCACAGAGCAGTGACAAGAAGAAACACAGATTATACTCATTCTGAGGCCAGGTCATTTATACCTCTACATACTGTAAAACTAAAAGTGAATAAGAAAGGGCCGTAGCTTGTTAAGGAGAGCCAGCATGATGAAGTGGTTTGAACGTTGGACTATGACCCTGGAGACTAGGGTTTTGTTACCCTGATTTCTGGGGGGTCCCAGGAGGGACACCTAAATGACCAAACCACAACACAACTTTGGGGAAAATTAGCTGGAGCATTCACTAAAGCTAGCGAGAGGCAGGGTAACTTAGCAGGATCTTTCAACCCAGCATCTACGGGGTCAGTTCAGTCAAGCAGGTCAGTCAAGGGTTATAATAATAATAATAATGTTTATTAAGTACAGACAAATATTAAAGACACCACAGTCACACAGATAACTAAGGAATCAGAGATTGACTTAGGGATAGGGATTTTCAGAGGGAAATGGGTGATACGACACCTGTCTCATAGTCCTGGACCTTGAGAGCGAAGTTGGGGTGCGATGAAGAAGCTCAGCACGATGGGCTGAGGGGAGCTCACCAAGCAAAGTGGCAGCAAGGCGGGATGGAACTCTAGAGCGGTCCAAGCGATCCAAGGAAGGTCTCGGAATCAGGGGTTTTTATAGGGTGAATTGTGACTGGAGGCCATGCCTTACTCTGTGAGAACAATGCATTATAGGCGCGGGACAAAGCTTTGGAAATGTCAGAATTTAGCTTGATTGAATCAGAGCTGAATTAACAATAGCGTAGCCAGTATGCAAATGCGGAATGCTTAGTGTAACTTTGTCAAGTTGCTGGCTCGGGGCAGGGAGCCTTTGTTAGTATCACGCATATGCAATGAGGTGCTTGCCAGAGAGGTCCCTGAAGCGACAGACTGGCTGTATCTGGCCTGCCTGGGTGGAGGATGGAATGTCCAGCAATTGTCGGCCGTGCCTATTTGTGTGCTTGTCCGGTGGCCTCACAAACACGTGGGGTGGCAGAGGAAAGCCGAATTGTTCGATATCAAAGTGATATCGAGTGCTATCTCTGGGTAGGCCTAGACCGCAGTAACAGTTTGATTCCCTGCTCAGCCATGGAAACCCACTGAGTGATCTTGAGCGCACACTCTTAGCCCCAGAAAACCCCATGATAGTTTTGCTTTAGGGTTGCCGTAAGGCACACAACAACAACACAGCTAAATAACAGATCACATAGTTTTCAAGTAAGTCATAGATCTCTTTCATGCTGCTCTATGCAATTATAATTCCTTTAACTGCCATAACTGCACCCTGTGAAATTCTGGGATTTGTAGTTTGATTAGGCAGTCAAGCTCTTGGGATGTAAATTCTATAGGTCCCTCCTTGCAGATCCCATGATTCCATAGGATGTTACCATGTCAGTTAAAGTGGAATAGTAGCGCTATAATTGTGTTGTGCAAAAAAAACCCCTGTAGGGTCACTCCCTGACTTCTGTGGGAAAAAGATAGTAAGTGATTGGAAAAATATCTACCCGTGATGCTGGAAAGCCACTGCCAGTTAGAGTAATGATATGGAGCTGCGTAGACCAATGATCCAGAACCAGGAGCAGTTGTTTTTAAAAGTAATTGCTTTCTTTATTCATTAGGAACTGAAGAGGCAGAAGAAGTAACTTGTACAAGAAGTAAATTGTGATTTTAGAAAGAAACGCTGTCGTATTATATTTTATTTGAATCATACATTTGGAAGTGGAGGAGTACTGCTGCTTACCTTAACTATTATATAACCTGGTTGGTCTCTCTGTCTCTCTCTTGCTCATTTTTACTTTAAAATAAGGATGCCGTACCGTGCTGCTTCTCCTTTTTCCACCCACACTTCCTTTCGTCATTAGAGAAAGAGGCAATGGAATATGATGGCGGAGCTCTCCCAAGCCACTCATAGAAGTGAGGGAGCTTCAAAAGAAGGGCCCATTATCTTACTGTTGTTCTAAGTCAAAGATGGGGAATCTCTTTCAGCTGAGAACAGCATTCAGTTATAGAAAAGTTCACAGGAGTGGCTTTCCAGTGTGAAAGGAAACAGACTGGGAAATAAGCATTATTGTTGTTGTTGTTGTTGTTGTTGTTGTTGTTAAATTTCTTACCCACCTCTTCCAGTGGATTAAGGCAGGAATCAGCAACAATAGCACAACACATAGCATCAATTATAAGACGCTGTAAAACCAATACATATTAAAATCCTTCAAACATACCAGCATATTTTACTGGAAAGCTCTTACAGCAAATAACTGAGCCTTAAAAGAAGCTTTTCCCCACTTCAGGATTCTCCAGAAGCTGGGAATCTGCCAAACAAAAGTGTCAGGGGGCGTGGAGGGTAATCATCTGAAAACTCCTAAGAGGGCTGGAACATACCAAGCCTAGGAGGATTCCAAGCTGAAGCCCTGTTCTATACAAACAACCCGAGAAGGACAGTGAATCAGGGAAGAGCCCATGCTTTGCATGCCAAAAGTCTCTGGTTCATTTCCTGACATCTGATGGGGCTGGGAAAGTCCTGATATGAAAATCTAGAGACCTGCTACAAGTCAGCTTAGTTAATACTGAGCTTAGATGAGCCTATAATGTGACTTGGGCCATTTCCGCAGGACGACACTCTTCTGCGTCATCTCGCTGTAGTCCCGGGTCCAGAAGGGAGTGTGTCAACAGCGCTCCCCTCTTTACCCACTCATTCCATGCAAAAGAGAACGCAATGGCGCCATGTCTTCCTTCCACAGTGCAGCCAAGCTTTTTTCATTGCTGTGCTAAGTAAGGAAGCATTGCCAATGCGCTTCCGTAATTTTCGCGTGGCCAGAAGTGACAGGAGCACCGTGCAATCGCAGACACGAAACGGATTTTTTCCGTTTTGCGAAAATTGCGCAAGCACGATGCTCCACAACAGGGTGGCAGCAGGACAGCGATGACATCATGCAGAAGCAGGACCTGCTGACCGCTGCCATCCTGTGGCAGAAACAAGACAGCAACATCGTGCGGAAAGGGCCTTAGTTAAAGTGAGCTTTCTCTGTTCCTAACCTGAAACCTTAACTAACAGAACTTTGATGGCAAGGATGAGATGTCTGCTTCAGCTGCCAGAAGCTTGGGAAATGTTGCTGTAGAAGTCTAGAAATGATGGTTGTACCTTGGCTTGCTAGATTATGTGGCCTTCTCTACCCTCTTAATTTCTTACATCCGACTGGCTGGCTGGCTAAGTACAACCTGAACTTTACTATGTCATTCTATTTATTTCTCAATTAGTTCCTGGCTGTTTGCCTGTGCAACCAGTCACATTTATGCTGTTGTGCTTAGAGCATGTTTGCATTGCTGTTAACTTTGCATCATCTGTTCTTGCACCAGGTATTTGAAATTGCAAAGTTTCTGGACACTGGCTTTGATCTTACCTTTGCTCCTAAACCTGCTGAGATGTGATCCTGAACAGATTTGTTACTTACAGAGCAGCTGATGAGGCAAACATAATTGCTTAGACATTTTAAGTGAATGTGTTAAGGACATAGGATCTCCATCTCTATCCATCATCATGGATTATATTTAAACATTGCTTTTCTTTTTTTGAAAGCTAATATTTTGAAAAATACCAAACTGTATGATATTTAGCTTTTCTGGGGGATCCAGCAAAAGAGAATGACAGTGTCTGAAGACATGCCTTCACAATAAAATACATTGTCATGAATCTAAAGTGTTATAACAACTGTGAAATTTTGGTTACAATTAAGAAATGTTAGGATATCATGATCTGTTTTGATGGGGTACCTGTATTGTTGTAAAGCTACAATGGGTTTCCGGTGCTTATTGTTGTCTTTACTCATGAACTTCTCTTTTTTCTGTAGTATTTTCAGATTCATCACTCTCTCTCCATTTTTGTTTGTTGGACAGCTAGTTTAACTGGTTTGGTTAGCATCTAAAGTATTTCTCAATCTCCCTTTAAACTGCCCACTCCTTCTACCACCAAGACCTTCAGGTTCAGTGTTTATTTTGGCCTCCTTTCTCAGTCCAACAGAAGCTCACCCTGCAATAAATCAGTCTCTGGGATACCATGGTACCTTTTGTCTCTCTGTGTGTTTTGCTTGCTACTGATTAATGCAGCTGCTACACTGGAATTTTTCCTATAGGTCATTTTAAGCTGGTGGCTGCCTTAGTCCTAGGGTGTTTTCAAAGGAAATTTTAATTAACTTTTGCCCTGCTTCATTCACAAAAGTTTGGAAGGTCTTCCATTTATACTCCCCTAGATTTTTCTAAAAATTTTTTTTTATCACACAAAATATGATGGGAGAAAAAAGGTGGAACAGCTGTACATTACCTTTGTTAGAGCATTAGAAGCTGTCTACCTGGAGGCACCCTCTAAATATCTTTTACAGTGCACCCTCTTCTGGTGCAATCTCCACATGCACAAATACAAGGTCATGCAAAGTTCGTGTCCCATTATAGCTGATGGCTGCTGCAGGCATGGACACATTGCATCTGTTGACTACAGTGGGACATGACACATTTTTGATTTTACATGGGGGTCCGGGAACAGAACCCCCACGTATATGGTAGGCACATTGTTTTTGGAACATGTCCCAGTAATTTCAGTAGGAAATCTTTTAGTCCAATAGCATCTGAGCATGCAAACTCTTGAATGCTCCAACACTAAGTGCTAGTGCTTTCCTTCCAGCATTTGAAAAACAAAGGAAGGATGGAGAGAATGGCCATTAATTTCGTTAACACTGGCATGTAATGATGAAATAGACTGAATCTGTGAAAACTTTTACTACAAACTTCTTTCTTTCGGTTAGTCTCAAAGGTGCTACATACTGTTGTAGACCAGCTATTTTATAGGAAGGCTAGCTTGCAACTAGAAATGGTATAAAAAGGGGATTAAGTGTAAAAGTAAATCTGAAACAACAAAATCTAAGCATGTCCGACATGTTTAAAGTTATTTAGTTTAATTTAGTTAATTTAGTAAAATTCTTCTTCGTGGTCTCTGTGCCTCATACAATAGGAGCTTTCGCGCCTGCGAGGTAGCGTTCGGAAGATTCTAGAGCTCGTTGGCTTGGCGGGAGCCCCTCCCCCTCGGTCGTCTGCGCATGCTCCTCCCGCCGAGCCACGGTCTCTCCTCAGTTCTTGTCCGCCTCAGCGTACCAAAGGTTCTTCTTGTTGGCTTGCGTTTTTTTCTTGCTGCGTAGTTTTTGGATTTGGAATCGACCTTGGACCGTCTCTCGACTCTCCCTACAGATTTTCCCTTCGATTTTTGGTACGTTTTTCACGTCTTTTGATCTTTTTTCGCCTTTTCCCTCGGCTCTTTTTTCGGCTCGGTGCGGCGTTTTCCGACTCTCCCCTTCCCCTCGCCTTTGCCCCGCGTTTTATGTCGACGTTGTTTAAGTCCTGCGCCTCCTGTGGAAGGAAGGTCGCCCTTTCTGACCGACACTCGAAGTGTCTTTTTTGTTTGGGTGAAGGGCATAACGTCCAAACTTGCCCCGTGTGTAGGGAGTTCACCCACCAGACACTTCGGAACTGGGCGGCGAGGCTGAAGTCTTTTGCTGGGAGCAGTCTCTCCGCACCCAGAAGACCGAGTCCGTTCCGATGGAAAAAGGCCTTTCTTCGCCCGCCTCCTCTTCTCCGACGGCCGCCGGGACCTCGGTACCGTCTGTCGAAGCCCCTGGTACCGGTGATGAAGCTACCGAGGATCCTGAAGATCTCAATGGGTCGGTCACGAGACGACCCCGCGGCCTCCTCCTCGAAACCGCTGACTTCTGCCCAGAAGAAGCGCCCCGCTCCGAGGAGGTCCGAGGGAGAAGAAAAAGAAGAGGGAAGGAGAAGCGGCACCCTCCGGAGACCACCCAGCCACTGACCCTGCCGCCTACCCAGCCCGCGGGAGAGCCGGCCCTCTCTGACGTCCTGGAGGAAAAAACGCCGCAGGCCCAGGAGATCCTGGAGTTCTCGGACGACGACCAGCCCGTCAAGGCCACCCCCTCCCAGCCTCCGAAGCTAGTCGTGGAGACTGTGCTGCCGAGCCGCCGTCCATCTCCGAAACGCCACGTGGACACCCTGGGCCGGAGACGTTCCTCCCCCAGCATGGCGAATCCCGATCTCCGGACCACTGGGCCAGGCCTCCATCCCCGCGGTTGGGAGATGCCCCTGGAGAGCGTGCGTGCGGGCGAGAGCGCGCACTCCCAGCTACTTGGGGAGATATGCGCTGGACCAAGGATGGCACGAGCCCCCGGGCTCCTACTATTCCTACTCGCCCTCCTACCGGGACCGCTACCACCTGGACCCGAGGTACTGGTCACCACGACCACGCTCCCGTTCACCACCACGGGAGCGCCGCTACTCTCGCCATGGGCGATCGCCCAGGGCAGCTCCGATTTCCCCACGTGGCCCGGGACCATACCCCGCCGCAGACCGGTCTCCCCGCCACCACGGACCACAGCAACCAGACCGACCCCGCAGGCCACCCCGGCTCGAGCGGGAACCTCGGCCACGTTGACGACCCAGGCGGTGGTACACCCGAAGCCATCGATACCGCCCCCGGAGACTGTGCCGGCCCCGGCGGTCCGCCCGCTGCTCCGCCGATGCAGCCAACACCGCAACTGCCGAGAGCGGAGGAAAGGCCGCGGAGCGTTCGCCATCCCCGTCCGATGACTCCTACGAATCGGACTCTGACTGCGGAATCCACGCCGTCGTCCCACGAGTCACCGCCGCTGGGCTTCGGGACCCGCTCCCGGAATCGGCCCCGGAGGACGTGCGCCAGTTCTCCACAGTCCTCCTTCGGATGGCGACGGCGCTCAGCCTCAAGGTAACGGACCCCGCCCCGCAGGTGCAGGACCTGGTCTTCCAATACCTGGAGACCCGACCTCCATCGGCCGCGCCGCTCCCGTTCCTGCCGACCCTGGCGGATGTGCTGAAGCAACTCTGGGCCAAGCCGGAGTCCGCGCAGCCTATCCCACATAGGCTTGAACATTTGTACAGGACCCAGAGGGAAGGAGCGGAGTTCCTGTTCAACCACCCCGTCCCGAACTCAGTGGTGGTGGAGTCGTCCCAGACACGGGGTGGCAACCGGGCCCACACCACCCCGCCCGATCGGAAAGGCCGGAAACTCGACGGCTTCGGGAGGAGGTTCTACTCGGCGGCGTCCCTGGTGTCCAGGACCGCCAACACCATGGCTTGCCTGGCGGCCTACCACCGGAACCTCTTCGATCGCCTAGGTCCTCTCCTGGCTGACCTCCCGGAAGAGTCCCGCGCGTCCGCCACGCAGATCTTCGGGGAGGCCGTGGCCGTGGCCACCCAACAACTCGCCACCTCGAGGCACGCCGTGGAGGCCACCTCGAGGGTCATGGTCGGTGCTGTGGCCCTCCGACGCCACGCGTGGCTCCGTTCCTCCGGCCCCCCAGGAGGACAGCCGTGGGAGGATGAAGACCTCCCCTTCGACGGGCAGGGACTCTTCCACACGTCCACAGACGACGCCATGGACCACCTCGTCAAGGCCCGGCTGACGGCGAGGAAGATCGGGATCAACCAGCCCCCCCAGGCTTGCCGGTCGTCCCAGTCCAGGTCTTCGTGGCGGAGGTCCTCCTCGTCCTCGGCCTACCAGCCTCGGTCCCCGCGCTCGACCGCCTCCAGACCGTCCGCGGCGTCAGCACAGAGGAGGCCCCCCCGGCGGCAGCCTCCGCCGTCCAAGGAGTCTTCCTCGGGTGGGAAGGCGCGCTTTTGATGCCTCCCGCAGGACACCACCGATGCCGTCCTTTGCCCCTCCAGCAGACCTCATTCATCGTCCAGCCTGGCCAGACACCTCGACTGATGGCGCGAGATCACCACGGACTCCTGGGTACTTACCATCATCCGCCTGGGGTACACCATCGAGTTCCGGGATATTCCACCACGGGGCGTTTACTACTCCACCCCGGCCAACCCGGCTCTGCTGGAGGAGATCCAGTCCCTGCTCGACGAAGGAGCGATCGAGAGGCTTCCACCCCCGGCCAGGACCACCGGCTTCTACTCGAGGTACTTCACCGTACCGAAAGCGGACGGGTCCCTACGCCCCATCCTGGACCTTCGGGGATGAACGTCATTCCCAAGAGGTTCAAGATGGTCATGCTGCCATCGATCCTCCCCTTCCTCCGACGAGGGGACTGGCTGGCATCCATAGACCTCAAGGACGCCTACTTCCACATCTCGATCCGCCCAGCACAGGCGGTACCTGCGCTTCGCGATCGACGGTACCAGCTACCAGTACCGTGTCCTGCCCTTTTGGGCTCTCCACCGCACCCCGCGTGTTCATGAAGTGCATGGCTCCCGTCGTCTCCTTCCTGCGGACGAGGCGTCTCGGTCTACCCCTATCTCGACGACTGGCTATTGGTGGCGTCCTCAAAGACAAACTTTACAAAGACATTCACCTCACCTTGACGTGGCTCACCCGGCTCGGGCTCAAGGTAAACCCCAAGAAGTCCCACCTCGAGCCTACCCGCCTCCTCAACTTCATCGGGGCGACCCTCGATACCGTGTCGGGAAGGGCCTACCTACCGACGGAGAGGGCCCGGACGCTCACCCGCGCGGCGCGGGCGGCCTCCGGCCCCGCGGTATCGGCCAAGATGCTGCAGCAGCTGCTCGGCTACATGGCGGCGACCATGGCCGTCACCTACCTCTCCAGGCTCCGAGCGCGGCCCCTGCAGCACTGGTTCGTCAGGGTCTTCAACCCGCTCCGGGACGAGCAGTCCCGTCGATACCGCATTCCCCCCCAAAATCTGGCAGACTCTCTTGTGGTGGCAGTCCCACCGGAACCAGATGTCGGGAATGCCGTTCCGCCAGCCCAGACCCACGGTCACGTAATGAGAACGCATCCCTGCTGGGCTGGGGAGCCCACGCCGGAGATCTACGGGTCAAAGGCGCCTGGATGGACGGCAAGACGTCCCTCCATATCAACGCTCTGGAACTCCTGGCCATCCACAAAGCCCTGATGGCGTTCCGGCACCTGGTGGCGGGCCGCTCCGTGCTGATCCTCACGGACAACACGACCGCCATGTGTTATGTGAACAGGCAAGGGGGAACCCACTCCACCACCCTGCTGACTATCGCGCTCGCCCTCTGGGACTGGTGCGCCTCCCTGAGGATCCACCTGCTGGCGGTTCACCTGGTGGGGCAGGAGAACACCATGGCGGATGCCCTCAGCAGGGACACCTCCTCCTACCACGAGTGGTCCCCGGCCGACGACGCCTTCCGGATGCTCCGACACCGGTGGGGCGAGCCGACCGTCGACCTCTTCGCGACCAGCCAGAACGTGAAATGCCGATGCTTCTGCTCCAGGGCAGGGCACGATCCCCGCTCCATCGGCGACGCGTTCCAGATACCGTGGGACGAGGGGCTCCTGTACGCCTTCCCGCCGTTCCCGCTCCTCGGCCGTGTCGTATCGAAGATCATTGCGGACAGAGCAGACGCGATTCTGGTGGCACCGTACTGGCCGAGGCAGCACTGGTTCGGCCCCCTGATCGAGGCCTCCCGGGGGAGGACCCTCAAGTTCCCGCTGGCGCCGGACCTGCTCTCCCACTCCAACGGCCAGGTGCTACACCCGGACCTTCCAGTATTGGCCCTCCATGCCTGGAGGATATCGCCGTAGGCGACCCGGCCATCGGTACCATCTTAATGGCAGCGAGGAAGGAATCGACACGGAGGAACTACCACTACAAATGGCAGCGGTTTTCACCTTCGCAGAGGAGCGGCGTGAGCCGACGTCCGGCCGGCCTCCGGACCGTTCTTCACTTCCTCCTCCACCTGCGTCAGCAAGGCCTTGCCTTCACCTCGATCAAGGTCTACCTCTCCGCGATCGTGGCGTACCAACCGCCGAGATCACCCTCCGCGGCGTTCTTCCGGGACGATACCGTAACGGTCTGAAGGGCCTGCAACACCTCTACCCGCCGGTATCGCCCCCCCTACCATCGTGGTCGCTATCGCTGGTGCTATCGCAGCTCACGAGGCCGCCCTTCGAGCCGATGGCAACAGCGGACGACAGGCTCCTGGCGATGAAGACGGCGTTTCTCGTGGCGATCACCTCTGCCAGGCGAGCCGGAGAGCTGGCGGCGCTGCGCTGCGACGACCCCCTTTCCCGGTCTTCCACCGCGACAAGGTATCCTCCGACCCCCACGTCTCGTTCCTGCCGAAGGTGGTCTCCGCCTTTCCCTCTCAACCAGGACATGTGCTCCCGGCCTTCTACCCCGAGCCCACCTCGCCCCTGGAGCGGGCCCTGCACTCTCTGGACGTCCGTCGGGCCCTTGCGTTCTACACGGATAGGACGACGTCCTCCGACAGACACCTCACCTCTTCGTCTGCTATGGCAGGCGCAAAGAGGCCACAAGGTATCATCCCAGCGACTCTCCAAGTGGGTCGCGCAGACCATCCACTTGACCTACCAACTGGCCAAGAAGCCTCCGCCGGACCTGCTTTTGGGCCCATTCCACCAGGGCCGTGTCCACGTCCGCGGCCCTTCTGCGAGGGGTTGACCTGCCGGAGTTGTGTCGTGTGGCGACCTGGGCCCAACCGTCTACCTTCATCTGCCACTACAGGCTTGACTGCCGTTCCAGGCAAGATGCCCGGTTTGGTTATGCGGTGCTGGCCTCTGTCCTCAGGGTCTGGGACCTGACCCACCATCCTACAGGTGAGCTATTCAGTCTCCTATTGTATGAGGCACAGAGACCACGAAGAAGAAGAACAGGTTGCTTACCTGTAACTGTAGTTCTTCGAGTGGTCATCTGTGCCTCATCACACCCGCCCTGCCTTCCCCTCTCTTTCAGGTCCCATGTTCTTCGGCGGACCAGAACTGAGGAGAGACCGTGGCTCGGCGGGAGGGCATGCGCAGTACGACCGAGGGGGAGGGGCTCCCCGCCAAGCCAACGAGCTCTAAAAATCTTCCGAACGCTACCGCGCAGGCGCAAAAGCTCCTATTGTATGAGGCACAGATGACCACTCGAAGAACTACAGTTACAGGTAAGCAACCTGTTCTTTTATGTGCTCTTTGCCCAAGTGCTTATCTAGATTAGGGGGGTCTATTTAAGTGATATTCCATTCTAAACTGAGCGCTTATGTCTGTCCAGTGCAGCATTATGGCGTTTGTGTTCCCAGACATTAAAAGGCCCAGGCTTATTAGTGGTAATGGCAATATTTCATTGAGCTCTGCATTAGGAACTGAGAAGCTACTAAATCACCAGGATAACACTGAAATAGTATTGAAATAGAAAGGCACCATTATGAATTCCATCTTGAAAACAGCTCTGGAGAAAGGTTCTTCAGAGATAAACAACTAAATACTCCAGAGATGGGCAAATTTTGGCCTTCCAGATGTTGCTGGATTACATTTCCCATCAGCCCTAGCCAGTGTTGTCAATGCTGAGGAGTTCTGAGGGCTGCAATCCAACAACATCTGGAGGACTCGCCTTGTTTTGCATGCTAGACTTCTTCGGTGAAAATGATATAAGCTTTTCATGGGAATGATCACTTGTATTTTGCTAGTAATTTTCTTAAATTTTGAACTGTAAAAAGGTTAGTATTTTGGATTCACCATTAAGAGAAAGAAAGAAAACAAGAGGCCTAAATACCCTAAAGTCTCATCTTGGCTCAGCCTACCTCATCTTGTAAGCCAAGCAGGCTCAGTCCTGGATAGTACTTAGATGGGAGACCAGTAATGATTACCAGGTGCTGTAGGCTATATTTTGGAGAAAAGAACTGACAAAACTACCTCTGAGTATTTCTTGCCTAAGAAATTCCCTATAGGTGTTGCAGGATTCTTTGCATGGGGCCACATTTAGACAGGCCATTGCGACATTATTTAGATTATTAGGCCTAATTTTAAATCTTAGTTATAGTGGAAATCCTAGCATTAGCGTGGGTTAACATTAACCCTGTCTCACATTTAGTGGTATGATACACAATACTGACCTATGATTAAAGCAAACAAGGCAAAAGAACATGTGGGATTCACATATGAAAAGGATCAGCATGGTGTAGTGGTTTGAGACTACATCCCTGGAGTCAAGGGTTCAATTCACACTCAACCATGGAAACACACTGGATGACCTTGGGCATGTCACACACTCTCAGACCCAGAAAACCCAGTGATAGGTTTGCCTTAGGGTCACTGTAAGTTGGAAATGGAACACAACAACAATATAGACTATTTTTCCTGATCCTCAAATCACAGCTTGTAGAAGTGATATCTGTTTAGGATAGGGCTTTCCAAATGGTGTGCTGCGACACATTAGCGTGTCGCCTGAAGTGTGTAAATGTGTCACCAACAATCTTGGAGATGTATGTTATTATTTATAAATCATATATTTTTAAAAATATGTGAAAGGTTTTCATGAGATATGTTGTGTTGCCATACATTTTGTTATTACAATTTATGTATGTGTCTGTGTCTCTTATAAGGGGTTAGTTTAACCTCTGGTTTGCTAGTAAGTCAAATTTCAAAATGACCTTGACAGATTGGAATGCTAGGCCAAAGCTAACAAAATGAATTCCAACAGAGAGAAATGTAAAGTCCTGCACTTAGGCAGAAAAATGGAAGGCACAAATATAGGATGGGGGACGCATGGCTGGATAGCAGTATGTGTGAAAGAGATCTAGGAGTCTTGCTAGATCACAAGCTGAACATGAGTCAGCAGTGTGATGAGGCAGCCAAGAAAACCAATGCGATTCTTGGTTACATCAGTAGGAGTATGGTATCTGGATCAAGGGAGGTAATGGTACTACTCTATTCGGTATTGGTTAGGCCTCATTTGGAATACTATGTCCAGTTCTGGGCACCTAAATTCAAGAAGGATGTCGACAAGCTGGAACTTGTCCAGAAGAGTGCGATCAAAATGATGAAGGGCCTGGAAGCCATGCCGTATTAAGAACGGCTTAGGGAGCTGGGTATGTTTAGTCTGCGGAAGAGAAGGTTAAGAGGGGACATGATAGCCATGTTTAAATATTTGAAGGGATGTCATGTCGAGGAGGGAGCGGGCTTGTTCTCTTCCTCTCCAAAGACTAGGACAAAGAGCAATGGATTCAAGCTGCAGGAAAGGAGATTCCACCTGAACCTCAGGAAGAACTTCTTGACCGTCAGAGCTGTCCGGCAGTGGAATATGCTGCCTTGGAGTGTGGTACGATCTCCTTCTTTGGAGGTTTTTAAGCAGAGGCTGGATGGCCATCTGTTGGGAATGCTTTGATGGGTGTTCCTGCCTAGCAGGCAGTTGGACTCAATGGCCTCTGGGGTCTCTTCCAACTCTATGATTCTATTATTCTAAAACTGAATTACTGTGTCACAAAATGATGCATGTCTAAAAAAGTATGTCAACAACATGAAAAGTTTGAAAAGCTCTGGTTTAGGAGCACAGTCTTCTTTTTCTGAAATAGCCCCAACAATGAAAGCTTGCACTAAAAAGAGGCTGATGCAAAACACGCATGTAAAGAGACAAAGGGAATGTAGAATGCAGATTACAGCTTACATAAATCTTTCACAACATGAGGCTTGTTATTCTGTGTCTTTTGCTTGAATAGTCCCCATATACCTCCGTGCATCAATAGCACAGGCTTTGCTGCTGCCCAGAGAGGCTTTTGGGATTACTGAGAATGAACGCAGTGGTGGGCCCTTTCCTTGGAAGAATCAATACACTGCCTGGTTCAGTATGCCAGCTCCTATTCCTCTTTAGCCAAAACTCCCTATTGTTCTAATTCTTCATATACTGCAAACCTATCAAGCTTGTGGCTCATAGCCATATCTAGCTTGCCAGCATGTGCTGTGGTCTGCCAGCTGTTCCATTACCCTCTTTTTTGTGGCTGGAGGCAGTCCTGGGAAACACCCAGAAGTTTATCAAGTTCAGGGCATGCTGAACTACATGGCTGGCATGTCAACAAAAACCAATATTTGGCTTCTGTTTTCTTATGGATATAGCACCTTCTGTTCTTGGCTTCAGAGGGTTATGTCAGGAAACCCCTGCTACTGAAACAGACAAATGAAGATTTTTCCATCTTCCATATCAGGGCTGGTGACTTGGGACAAAGTGGAAATGGCTGGTTTAAAAAGTGTTTAGTTTCCAGCTGAATACTGAGTTGTTCAGAGTAAAAAGTGTTATCAGAGTTAGGAGCTTCATAATACCGGATGAAACCCTGTTGGTCTCTTAGACCATTTGATTCCACCTGAATTGGCCACCCTCTGATGCCACCTTTTTCTCCATCAGTAATACATTATACTGACAAAAAGACCAGCAGCTTTCTCAGTTTGGTGTGCTACTGCATAGAGTAAGATGCTTGGATCTCATTGCTTGAAACTGCAGTTTGAGAAGCCTGAAACTTTACACATTGGTAAAATGTTAAGAGATTGCATATTACCAGTGATTAGCATTTATTCCTCTCAAACAGCAGGACTTCCTTATGGAAATGTTCCTCAGCAGACAAACATGCAAATTAAGTGTGTGCTTACCTTCTGATAACAGGATTGCCTTATAGATGTGTTCAGACAAACATGCAAATTAAGCCTGTGTTTATCTTCTAATAACTGATCACAAAATGAAGAATGCTGGAATGGAAGATGCAGAGGAGAAAAAAGGCGTGTGTTAAGACAAACAGAAGTCTTTCACCCTTGCTTCTAAATGTGTGCTAAATATATTATCTAGTTTAACCCTGGAAAACGTATATTAAATTTCAGAATCACTAAATTGCCATTAATGACAGCCATGGTCTCCCATTTTATAGAGCATTTGTTTATTCCTCACAACTGTTTTATGGCACTTTAGAAGAACACTTAAGGGTAGAAACAATGTCTGCATGTGTGAGGTCCAGATTTCTAGCACTGTGGATGTTTGGAACCATTGTACACAATGAAGCACAAATCCCACTCAATGCAAGTAGTTTGTATAGAAATGTGCTCAGAGGGTAAATAATTCATATATATATATATGTGTGTGTGTGTGTGTGTGTGTGTATGTATGTATAATAACATAGTAAAAGACATACAAACAAGCAGAAAATGAAAAAACCAAGAGTAATAACAATAACAGAAAAAAGGAACAAAAAAACCCCCCTATTATGTCTTGACAGGTTATCATTGCAATTATAATTCCTTTATATATTGATCAGATCTTTATCTTAAGAAATGTGTGATTCCCTTAATTCCATAGCAGCTTATTTGTAACACCTACAGTATTAACAGGATGAGTAATACCATAAACAGGGAGTGGGGGATCACATTATTGGAAGGAACATTAAGGACCATCCAGTCCAAGCTCTGCCAGTGCAGAAATCCAAAGTTAAAGCATCCAAAAGATGGCCATCCAATCTCTGTTTTATATATTTCAACGAAGAATAGTTCACCACCTTCTGACATTGTCTGTTGCATCATTAGAAAATGCTGAAGTTCTAATGTTTAGACACAATCTCCTTTATTGTAATATAAATCCACTGATTCAGGTCTTATCATCTGGAGCAGCAGAAAACAAGTTTCTTCCATCTTCCCCACGACAGCCCTTCAGATATTTAAAGATGGCTATCTGTGTCACCTCTCGGTCTTCTTTTCTCCAGGCTAAGCATTCCCGGCTCTGTCAACTATTTCTCATAGGACTTGATTTCCATACCTTTTGCCATGCTTGTCAATAAGCAAGAATGGAACAGTGAGGGAGGACTTCAGGCAACAGTACAGTATATACGTGGAGAATAAATAAGGAATTCACACACTTGCTGTGTTAATATTTGTTTTGTGTACAGCTTCTCTGTTTCAGGGGAGATCTTTACTGAGCCTGGATTTTCCATCTCATGGGGAGCTCTTTATGCATACATCAAGAGATACATTATTTGTAATGTTTAGTCGAAAGAATACTGTTTAAGATTTATTAATAACTTTTAAGAACTATTTTATTATTCTATATTATTGTAGTACTATAGTACTGACACAACCTCTGGTTTAGATAGTATGATTTTTTTTCTAATTATGTTATAAATACAGAAGTTTGATACTAGCGCTCAGCATAAATTTAATTTAAAATAACAGAATGATATTAGCAACTTAATATTTTTAGTAGGAATTGTTAGTTCTTTTTGCTATCGTTAATTAGGAAATTTTTAAAGTTAAAGATTATAAATACTAATAGAAACAAAATTACTCTAGATTTTATGTAATGATTGAAATGAATGAAATACAGTCCCAGATTTAGAAATGTATAATTTTTAAGTTATACTTAAGATATTAAGTTTGATGAGCATAGTGATAAGAAAAACTTCTCCATCTGGTACTTTCTAGTTGTTTGACTGCAACTCCCATCAGCCCAGGAAACAAGGCCAGTGGTCAGGAGTTACAGGATTTGTGGCTGAAAAAATCTGGAAGACACCAGTTTTCCAGTCCTTGAACATCTCACATGCACATATATTGTATCAATCCTGCCATTCCCCACTCTAGAGATGTACGACTTATTCTTGAGGTACATCGGCTTCTTTAATTCTCTCTGAGAATTGAGGGACATGGTGTCATGCCACTCATTGTTTTAAGCAACTCATTCCCAGCTTGGTACCCTCCCAATTTGTCAAAGTACGCTCATCATCATCAACAACACGTCTTCTAGCTATGCTTGCTAGTGATAAAGGGAGTAATGTTGTAATATTGTTTAGAATATTCTCCAACCTGAGAATTTTTTTTTAATTAAAATTTGTTACATACTGGTATGTTTTCTAAAAAATCCTAGTTTATTAACAGATGAGATCCTACCTTGGGGTTGCCTGGTGAAATCTCTACATGTGGAGCTATGCATTGGTTGGACTACACAACACTTATTGGGAATGACAACTTGGCACAAACCAGTACACAAGCCAGTGCACATATATGCAGCTCTGTTTCTACAACTGAAAGTAGACATTCTACACTAACAAAAATAGCCAATTGCTTCTGTAGGGGAACTTAACCCAAGACACCAGCAGGATTCCAGTAAATGTGTTCCTACAGTACACCTTAAAAGATCACAAATGTTTCCAATTGTTAAAATGAAAATTAGCCACCTCTCACCTTCCTCCTGCCCAACTTTCATCACATCCTGTTCTTGTTTAATAGGTAGACTGTTGAGAAGAAATCTCTGAAAATTATTTCTTAGTTTTCTGAAAAATCCAGAGAATGCTTTTTTATTTGTGTATTTATTTATTTTATTTTATTTAGCTGATCAAATTCAGGCAGTGTAATCCATTCCACAACAGAATTTATCAGTTCATATGATTTTTGGATATGCAACATACGAATTTGATACATGCGAAAACACTCCTTATTTTGAATTTTGCATCAGTGGCTTGCTGAGATTAAACATACATACACTGCAAAACCATTAGCTGAGGCTTTTGTTTTAGCATCCTAAAAATTAAAGCTGTTTGCTCAAGTAGTCAACAGATATGCATGCAATCTGGAGAAATAAATCACAGCAGGCCTTTTTCTCCATCAGCTTTTCTCTGAGATGCTTCACTGTACAATGTGGATGTAATCATGAGGGACTTCACACAGGTGTACCAATACCTTTTAGCTAAGCAATTCATCTTAGAAAAGAGATTGAAATCCTTTTTCTTCTAGGGATGAGAAGAACGTCAAGCCTGTGAATCATATCAGACTTTTTCCCTGCTTTTACTTGGACCCTTGTGACTTTCATTGTAACCCATATTACTTAAATTGACACTCACAGCCAGAGTATAGTTAACTGGCAGCTCTTCTGCCTTTAACATTTTCCCTCTACTCCACTTAAATTTCAGCCTTTTTTAAGGAGATAGCGCTGCTGACCCAAGGAGAATGGAGAGAAACTTAGCAGGAGAAGAATTGGATTAAAGATGGTGTTAGGTTGTAAAGTGTTTGGCTGACAGGACACCTCAGCTTTAGAGAGAAGTTTTAGGTGAGAGCCTGCAGATGGGGCAAGATATCTGTCATCAGATAGTGGTATTTAGAAAGGAGAGAGCTATGAGATGTAGTTGGTAATGTAAACTTGACATGATGTAGACTAAGTCTAATTGACTTAGACTTAATTGGACTTAAGTCACTTCAGTGACTTGACATGAATTTGACTCAGCAATAAATGATACACTGATTTGACTTGTGACTTGTATATTTTTAGTGGCTGACTTGCTATTCTTGATTCAGTAATTTATCCAGAAGCCCTATGACTTTGAACAATACTTCCATGTCTTTTTACCTATTGGCCACATGGTGATCTGTCTCAAACCCAAAGTATGGGTTTATTTTTCAATGTTAGGCAAGGGGCCTGAGGCAGGGTTGGGGTTTGTTTGGCAGCATGTCCCACTGCATATTGGAGGAGCATTCTAAAATTTTTCCTAAGAGCAGAAGGCAAGACTGGCCCCAAGGGCGCAGGACATATTTCACAGAGAGGAATGGCAAGTGTTTTGGGCAAAGGACTTGAGGAGGAAGGATCATTCCTTTTGAAGCTTCAGTAATGGGAAATAAGAAGGATCCTCACTTCAGACACTGCAGACTCTTTTATGCCCATTGACACAAAAGCCTCCAGCTTAGAGAATGGGGAGTAAGAAGGATCCTATTCCTCACTTCAGAAACTTAATTTCTGTACAGTCTTCTTGATTTTTTAGTTGTTGTAACTTCACTGCCCCCCCACACACACACAGACCCTGCCACCACCTCCTTTTTTTTTCTGTTAAAGTTGGCTCCCAGACTTAAGACTTGACTTGAAAGTATATTGCAAGGACTTGAGACTCTGTCCTGCGCTGGCAGCCCGCCAAGGCTTCCCAGCGGTTTGATCAGGCTGTTAGCAGGAGCTAGCAGACAGAGTGTGTTTTCTGGTCAGTCTGGGTTCTTAGCCGGCTTAGAGTAACCAAGTCCGGATTTATTGAGAATCCAGAGAGAGGGTGTCCAAGAGCAGAATCTGTAGTCCAGGCAGAGGTCTAAGATTCAAAGATCATGAGCAAGGAATACAGGAGTCAACAAGGCTGTTACCACTGATGGAATCAGTAGACTCCCAACAGCTCCCTTACATTCTGGCCTTTTGTTATATAGTCTCAGCTGCCTACCCAACTGTGGCCTAATTAACCAGTCCTTCTTATGTAAATGCCACCAAAATGCACTGGCTGACATAAGTACTGTTCCTCTCATGTCTCTAGGTTGTGGCTGTTGAGAATGGTCCTGTCTGGGTCCTGGGGCATGGGCATGGGCATGGGCATGGGCATGACACCCTCAACTTGAGACTTGAAGGTGGAGACTTGAGACTTGATTTGAGACTTGGAGTAAGAGACTTGAATACATCACTGGATGTAGTTGTATGTATGGCTACAGCCCCTGGTATTTACAGTGGACCCTCCATCTCTATAGGGGCTTCTATTCCAGGACCCCCTCCAAATGATAAAAAACACAAATGCTCATGTTCCATATTATTATATGGTAGTGAATTGTGCGCAGCTGCTTCAGTGTGTCGGCTTTTACATTGCCACCATTTTATGTAAAGGACACGACACGCCACAGTCATGGGAATTTGCAGATCTGGAGGTTGCATATATGGAAGGTCCACAGTATTCCCTTATATGAAAATAGCTTCTTCAAAGTTACTTGCTGTTTGGTTATTGAGCAGTGAAGCTATCTGGATTCATATGAATTGCCATAATTCTTTGTTTGTCACAGCGAAGCCTTCAAATAGAATTGTGCAGTGAAGCCTTCAGATAGAGTTGTGCAGCTGTCAGAAGTGGACACGTTGTACCTGTTCTGTCTAAATGAACTCACATTTGTAACAATAACTAAGCATGCCCACTATCATCCCTGGAAACCTAGGATGGAGCAACCTGCTTTACAGTAGTCCTGTAATTCCACCCCAGAGTTTACTTCCCTTTGGCTTCAAGCAGTATTGCCTGCAAACCTATGCACTGGTTAGCAAATTCTGCCATGAATGACAGAAAGTGGTACTGTGGACTTAAAATCAGAGGCAATTAATCAGTTTTTGCCCCCAAACCCAAATAGTTCCCAAGTGTGAGCCCTCAGGGTCTTAGTATGAATGCTGAGTTTCAGAAGTCTTGATTTGATTAGTATGGAGGCAGAATTCTGACAGACAGGCACATGTACTCTTTTATAATTGTAGAACCTGCCAAGGCTTCAAAGAATATCTTCAGCCCTCACTTTTTAATCAGGAAATATGGTGTTACCTCTTTTATGTTCTGCTGCTGCACATTGGTTATAATCTTATGAAAAGTATTTTTGTCACGTTTGGCATGTGTGTACTTAATACTGAGTAATCTGTTCGGGGGGAAATCTGATTTTAAGACTTTTGCATCTGTCGGAATAAAAAGGGCTGTCCCCTCCCTTAGGAAAAAAAAAGTTCAATTCTTTTGCCATTAATAGGCATAAGTATTTCTACCCTCACTCTTTTTTCTTCTAAATCAAAGTGCCAGGGGCAATCCTATCTTTATGCCTGAAACTGGACTTGCAAGTTACATCTATAAAGCAGAAATGAGAAATCTGAACCAGGTACATTGATTAAATGTCTACTGATTTAAAAGAAGTCCATTTGTTAGATTGTTTAGCAGTATCTTTTATTTGCAGAATTTTAATCTTCAGCCACATCAGTAACCTGATGCAATCAAGACTCAATTTCAGTTTTTTTCTTTAGTGTGAAAAAACACATCTAGGGAGTTTCTATGTACTGTATCATTTTAAAATAGAAAGTCAAGCACTCTACTGTTAAAATATGTTTACATTGAAAACATGCCATAATTTCAGATAGGGTTATGTCAACACTAACATTTTTTTGGAAAAAAAAAACCCTGAAATAACACATTTGTTCACTATAAAAATAGAAGATTTGCAGCTCTGTGGAATGGTAGGAGGGGATGGAGGAAGACAGGAGTGGAAATAAGGATGTTCTTGATGAATTGGAAAAGTGGTCCGAGAGTAATAAGAAGAATTTAATAAAGACAGAAATGAAGGTTGCAAGAAGCACCGTTCCTGGGGAGAAGGAAAAATCCAATGTACAGAAATGATGAGAAATGTTGGCTGAGCCTCCTTGAGATGAGAAAACAGCCATTTGGGTCTCTCTGAGGTATAAATAATGGCTATATAAGGCAGGGATTTCCAAATGGTGTGTCGTGACACATTAATCTGTTGCCTGAAATGGGTAGATGTGTTGCCTTTCCGGGCTGAGGAAGACCCCCCCAACCTGAGCCTCTCCAGCTGCCGCCGCCACCGAATCAGGTGGGGGCTGCCTTCCCCACTGCTGCCGCCTTCACCAGGGTCTTTCCTCAGTGAAGGCAACAGAAGCGAGCCAGGATCAGGTGGGGGGGCTGCCTTTCCTGTCACTGTGCCCTCACTGGGGTCTTTCCTTGGCGAGGGTGTCTTTCCTTGGCAAGGGTGATGGCTATGAGCCAGGATCAGGAAGGAAGGTTGCCTTTCTTGCTGCCGCCACCCTCACTGGGGTCTTTCCTCAATGAGAGCAACAGCAGCGAGCCAAGATCAGGTAAAGGGGCTGCCTTTCCTGCTGCTGCCACCCTCGCCTGGGGTCTTTCCTTGGCGAGGGCAACAGCAGCGAGCCAGGATCAGGTGCGAGGGGGAGGGGCTGCCATTCCTGCTGCTTAACCTCTGATTTGCTAGTAAAACTGAATTACTGTGTCATGAAATGATGGATGTCCAAAAAGTGCGTCACCAACATGAAAAGTTTGGAAAGCTGTAATATAAGGACCCATTGTTCAGTTGGCAATGCTTACTCTTGTTGTCAAGTTAAAGAAAAGGAAATGGCAGCGTCTGGATATACAGCATGAATTGCTTCTATCCTTGTGCAATATGACTGGGGGAAAATTATTGTAAGATTTGGAAAAATGAGTTTGGGGCCAAGTGACTTGATATTTTATGTATTTCCTGGATGGTTTGTTACTGTTAATTGCCATTTAGTTATTTTCAACTTGATGGGGAGCCTATGACTGAGAGACATTGAAGTCACCCTGTTATCAACAGCCCTGCTCAGCCCTTGCAAACTCAGGGCCTCATTCTTCTTCCCTTTTCCCTATTGCCTTTAGTCTTTTCTAACGAGTCTTGTCTTCTCATGAGACGTCCATACTATGACAGTATCAGTTTAGCCATTTTGGCTTCTATGGAAAGTTCAGGATAATTTGCTTTCAAACCCATTTATTTGCTTTTTTGGCAGTCTGCTGCATCTGTTGAACTTGCCTCCAGATGCCTAAATGTATGTATGCATGTGTGGGATATGGGAGAGATGTGCAGTTGTTCTTCTCATATGTAAACTCAACACCTAAGGAGAAGGAGTAAAGATAAGTATTTCAGTTTCATCCTTGTTTCTATTTACCGTATTTGCTGGCATATAAGATATGCCAGCATATAAAACGCACCCCATTTATACACTGGCAAATACTATTTGCCGGCATGTAAGACACACCAGCTTATAAGATGCACTCCATTTTCTTTCTTTTTTTTATATAATATCATTTTATTAAAGTTTCACAATTAAAACAACAATTTATTATTGCTATTTCACATGAATTATTTCTTGAATCTTCCAAACTGATCTAGACTTCATTTCCAAAATCTCTTAACATTGTTATATCATTGTACTGCATTTTTCAGCCATTTTGCACGTTAGTACATAGCATTTCCATTACCATATTCCTGCTTCATGATATCTGCCGTAATCATCACAATGAAATTTTTCCACATATTACCATGAATTATAGACTTCTATCAAAGGTCACCCAGCAATCACCTACAATTTGCCATTCTTTCTGAATTTCATCATCTGATTTCCCTTTCAGTCTTTGAGAGACTATGTCAGCATTTTTATTTTCAATAAAGGTTCCCCACCATTGTTCTATTGTAGGTATTTGCTGTGTTTTCCATACCTTAGCGTATTCAATACGTGCAGTTGCTATCATATATAATAATATTCTCCAATATTTCTTTATATTCATACCGTCTACTAAATCTGTCATATTTAACAAATACAATTCAGGAGTCATAGGAAATTGTAGCTTCATTATTTAGCAAATCCTGTTATGTATCTCAGTCCAATATTTCTTGACCTTTGGGCACGTCCACCACATATGATATATCGTACCCACCTCTTTTAAACATTTCCAACAAAGCCTGGTACCTGAATTGTAAATCTTTTGTAATTTATCTGGTGTCAAATACCATCTATAAAACATTTTATAATAGTTCTCTTTTAGATTCTGGGCAACCGTAAATTTGTTTGTCCTTTTCCAACTCTGCTCCCAAGAGTCCAGTTGAATTGTATGACCAATATTCTGTGCCCACGAGATCATTACTGCTTTAACAGTTTCTTCATACTTCTCCTGGTGCAATATTTCCTGAGTGATTTGGGCTAGTAAATGAGGAGGGTTTTCAAAAAGTCGTTTTATCACTCCAACCTTCTCCTTTATTTCAATTCCATATGTCTTTAAATCCATCTGAAACCTTTCAGTTAACTGCCTGTAAGGAAACCAGTTTAGAACTGTTCCTTCTTGCTCCAACTTGTCTCTTGATTTAAGCTGAAGACTATTCGATTTATAAGATGCACTCCATTTTCAAACAGTATGTTTTGGGAACAAAAATGAGTCTTATATGCCAGCAAATACAGTATATCATTTTTTGTAAATGGGGAGTGAATATCTGCAAAGGAGAGCTAAAGGTATTTGGGGGGGGAGATATATTTCTTTTCCATGTTCAAAGAAACGGTTAGAATGGTAAGGTAATGTAGAAAATGCACTTGTCTCCTTTCTCCCCACCCCTGCGGGTAGACCTTAACATGAAGGGGGAGATACTGCATAGACCTATAAGAGGCACAAGAAATTTGGATTGCAGCAAAACTCTGCAACAAAACTGCATCTCAAGGCCTGACATAAAAGGTGGGACTTGGTTTTTTTACCTTTTCTCAAATGTTTCGGATGTCAGCTTCCAGAGTTCTTGACCACTGGACAAGTTGGTGAAGGCTGTTGGGAGTTGATATCTAAAACAACTAGAAGACCAAAATTTAAGACCTGATGATTTAGTTCAATTTCTTGCCAATATGGGAAATCTGAAACATTTGTAATGGGTGGCCATCTAGCAACTTCTTAAAATCCCAGTGAAGGAAGGCTCTTGTCCCTCCAATCTATCCCATTGCATTGCCAAATAGCTTTTCTTGGCAGGAATTTCTTCTTAATGTTTAGTCAAAATCTCTGTTACTGTATTATGAATCCATTCTGTTTTATCCTATCTGTAGGGCATCAGCATACAAGCTTGCTTCATCTTCTGCGTGGCTGCTCATCAGCTATTTGAAGATGGTTCTCATACCAGCTGTCAGTCTTCTGCGTGCTAAACATACTTAGCTCCTTCTTCAGGCTTGATTTCTAGACCCAAGCCTTACTCTTTGTCACTGAAATTGATGCCAATACTTCCAATACTTCCAATATTTCAGGAAGAAATTTAGACCATTTATAGTTGTGTCATAGCAGAAGAATGATTGCTAGAGATTTATCCCTGCAGCTTGCTTTTGTGAACAGTGAACATCTACACTGTGTTTAAACAATTGAGGCCAATTGACTTGAGCCCGGCTTTCTCCTTCAAGTTGTCTCCATTGTTCCTCCCTTTGTGGTAACTGCAGTTCCATCCAGATTGGACAGAATTAGAAACTGTGCTTTGCATCGGTTCAGCTCCTTGTCCCATAAACTCAAAGTAGGCTTTTACTGTTGTATAGACTCAGTCTGGGGTGGTATATTACAAAGTAAAGCTTGGAAAATTTTGGAAAGTAATTCCCCAGATCCTCTAGTCAGCACTGGCAGTTGTAGTACAAAAAAAGTAGCTTTTTAAGAACTGAAACAAAGATTAACCTTGGAGATCATGAGGAGACAAACAGGAAAAACAGAGTTTTTTTAAAAAAGAGTTCTATTCTAGTATTCTCATGGTTGAAATAACGACACAACAGCTAAATTGGATTAGAATATTGAGCATGAATTAAGCTTTATTTGTGTTCTGACTTAAAAAGGGCAGAGGACGGAATGTTGCTGGAAGCTGTAGAGCTGCTTGGTACCATTTAACAACAGCCTTTAATCCATGGAATGTATCATAGAGTTCAGTGTTTTGAGATTTTTTTTATATATTGTATATGAAGGATGCCCCCTCCAACTTCCTGCATTTTAACTTTTCTGTCTTGCTGTGCGCAGTCCTTCTGGCATGTTTTCTGGAAAATTGCTTCTAAAAACATAAAATCCTTATATGGCATGGTATAATTATTATATTGTTGTACAAATTCTCATTCATGAAACTTACTCAGATGTGTTCCTTTGGGTGATTTGGCCTCCATAAGCCATTGTTCTACTGGGCAGCTGGAAGAAGCAAACTCAGGTCTTACTGCTCAAATAATTGTATGAGTACTCTTAAGAAGAGCCCTTATAGAGCAGATCAAAAGAAAGGCCTATCTTAAAGGGGGCAAACCCTTTGACCCCCAGGGCCTGAATCCCATTTCACAGTAGTTCTCGGGAGCCACATTTTGAGATGCGCAAAGCCAAAGTTTAAAGATGTGGGACCAAAAATACACAAGTGTGGTGTAGCAGCCCAAGCTTTGGACTACAACCCTAGAGACCAGGGTTTGATTTCCCCACTCAGCCATGGAAACCCACTGAGCGACCTTGGGCTTTCGGCACCAGAAAGCCCTGTGATAGGTTCTCCTTCGGGTAGTCATAAGACAGAAATAACTTGAAGGCACACAACAACAACAACAACAATACAAGCAAGTTTTAGCTTAAATCTCTAAATGCCAGTAACTAAGCCTTGTTGTTGTGTGCCTTCAGGCTGTTTTTGATTTATGGCAACCCCAAGGCAAGCCTATCTTGGGGTTTTCTTGGCAAGATTTGTTCAGAGGGGGCTTGCCTTTGCTTTCCTCTGAGGTTGAGAGAGTGTGACTTGCCCAAGGTCCCTCAGTGAGGCTTCCATGGCTAACTAGGAAACTACCAGGATGAGTATCATGGACAAGGATGTGGCTTTCCAAGAAACAGATGGGACTAGATTTAGCCCTAGGGCTGAAGTTCCAACATCTTGTTTTCTACCATGATTGACCAGTTGCCAGAGACCCTCAAGCAGGACATGAACCCAACAGTCCTCCTTTGCTCTTACTTCCTAGCACACAGGAATATACAACAGACTTCTCTCGTTTAGTGCCTTCCAGAAGTTATGAGCTGCTGCTCCAAAGATTCCCGGCCAATAATAATGCTGGCTGGAATTAATGTGAAATGAGGTTGAAAACATCCAGACAGCATTAGGATAGGGAAGACTTGTTGTGTACAGTGTATCTTAATATCCTCAAAGATGAATTCATTTTCTGTAGTGGCTAGCATGTTTTTCAAAAATGACACAAACGAATATGGTAATAGATGCATACACTGCATATTACATTTAGAGAATGTCTAATACATAGGTTTTACTTATGTAATTGTAAAGTACATAAAACAACATCAGGGTTTTTTTTATAGGTAGGTTTAAGAAAGCCACAGCCAGAGAAGAAGTGGGGTACAGATCCTATAACCACCCAGCCAGCATAGTCACCGATGTTGCTGATTTCATACCCCTGTCCCAGAACCCAAACAGGGCTCTTCCCAACAGCCATACCCTAGAGACATGAGAGGAACAGTACTTACAGCAGACAGTGCAAGTGGAAAAGGAAGAGCTTGTTAATTAGGTCATAGCTGGCCAGGATGTTGAGGGTATGTAGTCAGAGGTCAGGGTGGAAGAAAGCTGCTGGAATCTATTGACTGCATTGGTGACAGCCTTGCTGACTCCTGCATTCTCTGCTTGTGTTCTTTGGATCTCGGACCTTTGCCTAGACTATTGATTCTGCTTGTGGACACTGTCTCCCTGGACTCTTGCTAAATTCAGATTCAGTAGCTCTGGACTGCTTTAACAAACAACGTTTGCTAGTTACTGCTGATTACACAGCTGTGAAGCCTTGGCAGGGCTGCCAGGAAAGGACAGCTGGCTGGAAGATTCTGAGAGTTTTAGTCCAAAAACTCACGAGACTGCAAGAGACTATGAATGTGAATAAATCCCTATTAAAAAATGTTGTAGAGCAGCAATGAAGATGCTGGTAAGCCCCATCAGCCACTCATTTCTGACTTGCGAAGAAACCCTGCCACTTTGGAGGCAGAATTGAGCAGCTTGTGCACTTCCTCCCACTAATTCAAATTATTGTATACCGTATATTGTATACTGTACAGAATCTGTGGTAAGTTGAATCCACAAATGGTACTGGACTTTTTCATGTGTGCTAAATATGGTTTGGGGTTCTATAGATACTCATGTTTTTTCCACTTTTATAGAGGTTCTGTGCCCCTAGCCCCTGCTGATGTGGAGGATTGTATTTGAGAAATGCTGTTTCACCCAGACTTGTACTTCCTTCCGCTTTGACTGTTGTGTTGCATTACCACCACACTTTTAGTTATTGGCCTGAGAGCTGATTATTTTTGCCACTTAGTAATGACATTTGCCTACCTCTCCTTGATAACAGAAAGAGTAAGGAGGCATTTCACTATATTAATAAAATATAGATGACAGGAAGAAGTTTCATCTGTTTTTTAAAAACTGTCTATTTTACTCGAAAAAAGGGAATTCATTTGGTTTTTTTATTTACCAGAGTCTTGATGCACAAACCCAAATAGATTGATTAGGAAATTAAAACACCTTGCGTTGCTATTATGTGTGTGGTTGTAGCATTTAATTTAGATCAATACATTTTATTTATTTATTTAATGTCTTTCTATCTCACCTCTCTATCCACAAGATCTCTTGGGACAGTGAACAAATAAAAGCAATTGAAACAGTACAAAGATAATTAAGAAAAAAACAAAACTTTAGAACAATCTAAATACAGTCTTTAAACAATTAAAACAGAGCCATCTCAAACAGTCTCAAACATTTAAGACCCCTGCAGAACAGCACTGTTTTATCTGCCTACTGGAAGCTCAAAAATAGATGGAGCCACCCTAAGTGCCTTTGGCAAGAGAATTTTGTGGGATTCTGGTAAACAGAATACATTGCAAAGAGTTTTGTACTGAATTAAATAGTTGGTCTGCATGTTTGGCATATGTGTCACAAGCCAAGTACAAAGGAAGAATAAGTGCCAATCTTGTATACACCACAATGTATACCACCGTCCTTTGTGCTTAGAGGAGGAATCTGTTTGTTGCTTGCATAATGAGCAAAACTCTGCAGTGGAATAGTATGGAAGAATATAGGGCCAAACTTGATGTTAAGGAGTAATGTGTTTTACTTCTCATAGAGGGGTTTCATTAGAGAAAAATGCCTCAGCAATCAGATATCCAGGTTAAGCTTCCAGCATCCAACCAGATAGCAGAATAGCTAAAACAAGTTACCGTATATAGGTGAAGGGAACCATGCACTGTGACAGTGAGATACCTTTCACCACTGGTGGAGCACCTCTGCAAATAATTTGCTAAACATATGACCTAGTTTGACCCATAGACTCTCTTGCTCCAGGTGTTCCATAAGCACTCCTTATCTGTGCAGCTATGGCCTGCTGTGATTGGTGGATGCTGCCCAGGATCTAATCAGAGCTTGGACAAGCTACATTTTCCAGCTGGGATATTCTGGCAGCTGTACTTCAGAAAACAACAACAAAAAAGCCCCCTGTCTTTTCCAATCTCTGGCTCTAAATATGCTGAATGTAAATTGTAAAGATCAGGAAATGCAAAACCAGGAGAAACAGAATGAAATACCTGGAAGAAGGAAAAGCTTTTTGGCATCTGGAGGAGGAGCATTTGGTGTTGTAATATTTTGTTGTAGATCTCTCTTGCATATGTTATTTCTGCATAGCGAAATCCATTAGTTGTATATATTATTTCAAAATGATGAAGTCTTGTCATTTTGATTTTTTTTAAAAAAGCAGTGAAGTTTCTCTGGCTTTTGGTCCCACTTGATTATGTAGTAAAGGATGAATTAGTGTGGGAAGTGCTGGTTGGTACAGTTCCTTTTTGTCAGTGGCATAATAGCCCTTTGGCTAGAACCTGACATATTTCTGGTTGATTAGACAACCTTCATTGGTCTAGTCTCCAGCTATAATTCTACTGTGGCTGTTAATGTTTTCTGACACTTACTGCTGTCACATAGTGCTGTTAACAGGCTAATTATCTAATCACCTGTTGCCCTGGAGCATGAACACATCTTCTTCTGAAGTTATTTTGTTATAGTTTAACAGGTTTCATCACAGTACACCTTGAAAAGGCTATGGCCCAGGTTCAGCTACAAGGCCTGCTGCTACCCATTTACTTTAGTAAGGGGGACAGGCACTTACCAGAGTTCATTGAAAATCCAGTTTATTTTGTTCACATAGGTCAGGCTTTCATAATGACATAGGATAATTGGTAATTGTGAGTTTGGGATAATTGTGATTATTGTGTGTTTTCAAATCATTTCTGATGTACAATGACCCTAAGGCAAACCCCCTCTGGACAAATCTTGCAAAAAAAACCTCATGATAGGTTTGCTTCAGGGTTACCATCAGTTAGAAACTATTCAAAGGCACACAACAACAAAAACAACAACAAGAAGGTGACTCTATCATGAGGCTTTCTCAGCAAGATTTGTTTAGAAGAAGTTTGCCATTGCCTTCCTTTGAGGCTGAGACTTTATGACTTGCCCAGGGTCTCCCAGTGGATTTCCATGGCCAGGCAGGGATTTGAACCCTGGTCCTCTAGTGTCCTGGTCCAATACTTAGATAGTTACAGCACATGGGCTCTAATAAACCATTTGTGAGAGCCTAGAAAGATGAATGGAAGATAGGGAAGATTGTAATTGGTTTTTAAAAACTGAATTATCTACAGGTTTTTGTTTTGTTATGTTTTTGTTCATTTCAAAGATTTATATCCCAATTTTTGATTGTATAATCTTCAGTGGCATATAGTAAATTATAACACGTACTGACACAAAAACCCCAAACCAACAAAACCTGATAGTCCTTAGTGCTTTCATAAAAATGATCTGGCTCTACAGCCTCCTAGAACAATGCAGTCATCTTCTTGTTGTTATTATTGGAATGTGCTGTTCTTTTCCTTGCACTGAGCAAGAGTTTTTGTTTGTTTGTTTTTTGCTTTTTTGCCATTTTGAGGCTCCTAAGAAAAACAGGAAAATCTTCGTGGGTGGCATGGGGTAGAGGAAGACAGAAGGCAACAACCATGGCTGCTTTCATAGCTCAGTGTTCTTGGAAGCAAATCCCACTGCATTCAGTGGGATTTATACCTATGTAATTTAGTACAGTGAGTAAACATCTACAGCAGCAGTGAGCAATGGTGGCCCTTTCCATGCTATTGGATTGTAACTCCCATCAGCCCTAAGCTGCATAACCAGTTTTGATGGATCATGGGAGTTCTAGTCCATCAACATCTACACAGCCACAGTTACCCCAATTTATAAACCCAGCTTGTTTGCATATGGACTTAAGGAAAGCACCTTCCATCTCATCTTGTGAAAAGTACAAGTGTATTTTGTTAGAATTAGCACTCTACCACACTCCCAAGCAGCAACATATTCCACAGTTAAACTGCTCTTACTATCAGGAAGTTCTTCCTATTGTTTAGGTGGAATCTCTTTTCTTTAAGTTTGAAGCCACTGCCCTGTGGTCCTAATCTCTGGGGCATCAGAAAGCAAGCTTGCTCCATCCTTCATGTGACATCTCTTCAAATATTTAACATAGCTATCATGTCACCTCTTAACCTTCTCTTCTCCAGGCTAACCATACCCAGCTCCCTAAGCCACTGCTGATAGGGCATGGTTTCCAGGCCTTTTACCATTTTGGTCACTCTCCTCTGGATGCATTCCATCTTTTCAATATCCTTCTTGAGTTGTGGTACCCAGAACTGGACACAGTGGACACAGTGAAGTCTGACTAATGCAGAATAGAGTAGCACTATTACTTCTCTTGACCTAGACACCATACTTCTACCTGTTCTGTTATTTAGGAGGAGAAATCAAGGAAAGAGTTACATTTTAAAAACTGTATCTATAATAGTGACTGATCTGGTGGCATGATAAAGGGGGGTTGGAGCTACTATACTTAGTACGATAGCTGCCTGCTTTTTTAAAAAGGTAACCTTGCAAGCACTCTGCTCCTCTGAGTTTCAGTAGCTCCTTTTCTTCATGTTTTGTGGAAATTGTGCTGCTGTTTCATTCCTTACAAAAAGGTATGATTTTCACAGTCTGAAAGAGAAAGGACAGCAGGGTGATCATGGGGAGCACAGCTAGAGGATAGTGAGATGATTTGGTGATATAGGCAACTTTTTTCCCCAGATGATGAATGGACAGATCCTGGCAATGTCCTGTCCAGAAGCACTCATAGCCACTGATAGTTGGTGACCATTGCCAGGTCATGCAATAAATTTCATAGTTTAACTATGCATACACCAAAGCAGTTTTTTTGGCACTATCCTCTGGGGCTGATGGAGCATAAATTTCTTCTGGAGAACATGCACTGGTGTTCAGGGAGGAAGGCAAGCAGCACTTCTTTCCTGGGTACTCAACTGCAGCCAGATACCATCCAGATACAGTCCTGCAGCCAATCTGTGGCTGGAGAGCAGAGCTGCATCGAGGAGCTTCCAGCTGCCATTGTATACATGGGGCAAAGGCATTGAACAAGAAGGTACTGAATAGCTCCTCGCACAACTTAAAATGGGTGCAATTGGGAGTTATGCCTGGCAGAACCCTGGCCTTTGATTCTTTGCTTATTTAAAAACCTGTGTATTTTTACCAGCAGTAGAATGTGTAGTGACTTTTTAATAACAAAAATGAACAAGGCATTATACAAGGTGAAATGGGTAAGAATACTCAGCTTATGTCACAAAGCTTTGTACAGCTGTTTGTGTTATTGGGATGAGTAGACAGGTAATACAGAAAGATAGAGTTGCACACCACATTAGGAAATTGCTTTCAAGTTCTTTTGAAGGGCTTATGACCTGCTATCTTGACTGCAAATATGAATGCAGCCTATTTTCCTACATCAGTTGGAGGACTGTGTGGTGATATTTGAGTAGGATGTATGTTTATCCCAGACTAAACTGAGGTTTGTTGAAAAACTGGCTTAACACAGTGTTCAAGTGCAACCAGTTCCTGGTATAGAAATGAAACATTTTAAGAATGTTGAACATGGCAGTACTTTCAGATTTTTGTATTGTAAGAATGCAGAAACAAGAGGAGATTGCTCTTCTCCTGAATCTCCTAGCAGAAATACCCCCATTGGACTCTTAAACCCCATTGTTAAGGATTTAAGAACATCAGCTGTTTTCTGAATACTCATATAAAATTATATAAACTGCATAGCTGGTGAGATAATGACACACTAATTTCACATATGCTTTCCTTCTCCCTCGTGGGCCTGTTTTTGCTTGAAAAATCGATTGAAGTGATAAAATATTCATCCCTTAAGTCACAAAACAGTTTGATGTTAATACCAGGTTTTCCCATTACCGATTACTGGTTTCTGTGTTACTCGTGATTGCTAGAAAACTAATCCTGCCTTTCTATGTTATCTACTTTATAATGGGAGCTTAAGCAGAATGTATATTAAGCCAAGCTTTGTCCGTCTCTAGGTAGTAATTTTAAATGTTGAAAGAGTTTTGACTGAAAATGCTGTAATAGAAATATAATACAACACATACACCTGCTCTTCCAGAAATTATTGCTTTGGACTGCATTCTAATTGAAGTGTCTGAAGAGAAAGTATATCTATCTGCATATGTAATCTGTATTAAATTTAGCACAAAAAGAAATATCTTTCCAATGCCGTATAGAATCATAGAGTTGGAAGAGACCACAGGGGCCATCCAGTCCAACCTGCCATCCAACCTGCCCATCAGAGCATTCCCAACAGATGGCCATCCAGCCTCTGCTTAAAAACCTCCAAAGAAGGAGACTCTACCACACTCCAAGGCTGCATATTCCACTGCCAAACAGCTCTGACTGTCGGGAAGTTCTTCCTGAGGTTTAGATGGAATCTCTTTTCCTGTAGTTTGAATCCATTGCTCCTTGTCCTAATCTCTGGAGCAGCAGATGTATTGGCCCTAATCCAGCTCTAGTTCAACTACAGTGGGAATCTACGATGGGATTGGCACTCTGCTCCAAACAATACAGTGTGACTTGGCGTCTGCATTTAAATTACTGTCTAGATTAGCATTACCAGTCCAAAGAGGGAAATTTAATAGAGAAAGGACTTCTCCATGTACTTCTCCTCCTCTGGACTGCTGCCATCTTCTGTTGGTATCAAAATAAATAGTTACTAGCTTACTTTTTTTAAATATGAATTTGTTTCCTTTTCTGTGATTCAGATTCAGAAAAGAAATTTGATAAGAAGATAATTCCAGAGGAAACTTTTTTGTGGATTGCACTCTGCCAAGAGCCAGCAGTGGCCATGACTCAGTGGTGGAGTACATGCTTTGCATGTAAATGCAGATGGTTCCAGTTTCAATCCCTAGGGTCTTCACCAAAAAACTATTACATAGCAGGTAATGCCGACAGCTTCTGCTGAGACCCTGGAGAGCCATTGCCTGTCAAAGCAGACAGTCCTGAGTTTGATGTATGAAACTCATCTGACCTGATATAAGGATATTTTTTTTATCTTCCAGGCAAATTCTTTATTTTGAAATTCAGTGGTTAATATCCAAGCCTAGTCTCAGAGCAGAGTGACTGAATCACTGAGATGCACACATTCAGCAGTTAATTCAGTGGATCTGTTCCAGCTGAGACTAACAACTGGATTTGGCCTTTAAGTGTTATTTATTCTGATGTCTGTGGGTGCCCCCAGATGTTGATGACAGTCAGCAATTGCTGAGGCTAAGTCCTGCTAAGGGGCTGATGCTATCATTTTGTCAATTACTTGTTATGTACTCTGGTCAAGTTAGGGACAGTTTATCTAGGCCAAATCTGAAGAAACCGCTTTGTTGTCTGAATGCCCACCCTAGAGTCTCTTTATGACAGTCCAGGGCTCCTAGGACATTTGGTCTGTGGTAGTTGCCTCGTTCTCCCACAGCGATTGATGTGTCCTGTATTCTTTGGCTTAATTGCCTGAGCCAACTGTGGTCAAATCATTCCAGTCTTTAATTGTGATGGCAATCTAGGCATGATATCAGAAAGAATAGTCTGTTTCATAGTGCTAACTGGCAGTCTTCCTTTGGTGAGCTTTCTGGGAGGTGAGAAGAATGGCCTGGGCAAAGTTAGGGCAAAGGCATAGGAAGAGGTATATTTTTCTTCGATTTTGCTTGGTTGCTCCTTTCACACACTGAAAATAGGAGAGATGCCAATCTTTATCCAGATAGATTAAAAAAATATGAACTTCATTTAGGTGCCTTAATTTGGGTTATTTATGACCACTAAGAATTCCAGTGTGTAGCTGGATCCAAAATCAAGGGCGTTCCACAGTACTCAAAGAGCTAGAAAATACAAGTTGATGAGAGGTAGAAAGTTTGTTTTAAACCTTTGTCAGCCCTCTTTGTTTGCAGTCTTTCTGTTTGTCTGACTATCTATCTATCTACTATCTATTACAGATCTATCAGATTTGTTGAGATAATTTTGTCACAGACTTTTTTTACTGTAAAAAAATAGAACATATGCTGAAATGCAGCACAGTGTTTACAGCTTTTGGGAGGACAGTGTTGTAAAATGCCTATCTCACAGGCTTAAGTTCTTCGGTATTCTGCAACAAAATTTGACATTGAGAGAATAAAATACCCCATCTGCCTGGTTGTAGGTTAAAGGAGTTCAAAGGCATTTTTAAATCTGAAGCAGCAGTTTATTAGAACACTGCAAGCTGCTGTTTTGAAACTCTGATTATGGATTGAAAAGGTCATTTTTGGACAGCAGCTCCCAGAATCCCTTAGCTCCTATGGCCATTAACTTTCCAAGCCTTTGGAAGGACATATAAATTGTTCAAGTGTATGGAACTGCTCATGATGTCACATAGAGAGCATTTGACCATTCTCAGACCCTGCTTAGTTATAAAACTGTGACAGATGAGGCTGATTTCAGGGAGTCATACAAAAAAACTCCAACCCACTCCTAAAAATATCCCAGGATCTCTAATTTCTTTGTCGACATCCTCATACAACTGTAGAAACATGCTTTTCATGACTCTCCTTATCCAGTGTTGATTTATTTCCGTACTGCCAGGGTAATTACTTTGTGCCTAATTAGATTTACGGTATTGCTTTATCACTTAAGCAAGGCAAATGTGCAATGCAAATTTGAAAGGGGAAAATGTAGTTAAATATGTCAGTTACAGTGCTGGATGGGTTACATTACTGTTTTCTTAAAAAATCCCTTGTTTATTGCCTGAATCACTTCTGCTTTATACTTGTGTTCTGTGTACCAGTGGCTCCAGTGTTTTAATGCTCAGGAGACCCTTTGAGGGAGGAATGTGAAAGTAAGATCCTGACAATGTTTTATCACTCCATGGGTTTCTCATTAGATCACCCCTACAGTATAATCAGCTATAAATAGAGATCTGCTAATTTGATGAAGAGGCTGTAGGTCTGCAGATAATTGAACAAATATATCACTGTTCCCCAAAGTATGCATAGCCTCCTTCTTCTTTTGAAACTTGAGAGAGAAGACTTGTGGGGGAAGAAGAAAAGAGGACTGGGCAGCAACAATGATGAATTTTGTGTACATCCCAGCAAATGAGGGAGTGGGGAGGAGGATTAAATCAACCCACTTAGCAAGCCTTCCATTGCAAATGGCAATTGTTCTATTCAAGGTTCTCTTCTGTTATTGATGTTCTTTTTGTAGAATAGCAATGCCCATTTTGTAGAGTTTTTTGTAAAGGGCAACCAATTATTCTTGTTTTGGACAGTGGCATTTTGTTAATAGTAACAAAATGCAGCTCTCAACCTAGATTTTAATTGTAAAGTGTACATGACTTTTTCCGTCTCTCTTATTTGTGCACACAGACACAGAGGAAAGCTTTAGCACAGTGCTGCAACCAGACCTTGTCCCCTGCGTGTTGCTACATATTTTGCCGCAATATCTAGGGAAGCTGGGAACCATAGGAAACATCTCATTTATAATTTCTTCCATCCCACGTGTTCTGTGCTGTTAAAAGGCATAAACCTCAACTACAGGTATACAGGTCTCTTTCACACTGCACCATTGCAATATTTTGATACCACTGTAACTTCTATGTCTGCATTGTACAGAATCCTAGGATTTGTAGTTTTGGGAGCTATTTAGACTCTTTTGCTAGAGAGCTTGGGTGCCTCACCAAAATACACATCCCAGGACACCTTGGGGTGGGGGCAGCTGAGACAGTTAAAATGCATCAAAGTGCTGAAAGAGATCTTCTTTTATACCAGCCCGTGGCTACCAAAATGTGACATAAATAAAAAATAATTGTGCTTTCACATCTGAGTTTTTGTGAAGCTTTTGAAAGACCATTCTGTGTGTTTGTGTGCATGTGCACACATGTGCCAGCCCTCAATACTACTTCTCAATACCCTTTCAATCTTGATTATTTATTTATGTAGAATCCTGACATTCCCCCAGTGAACACGGCTTTCCTCCTCTCACAACAACCTTAAGAGGTAGGTCAAGTTAAAACAGCCTGGAGTCAGCCAGAGAGTTTCATGGTTCATTGGGGAATAGACCCAGAATTTCCCAGACCTGTAGTATCATGGTCCTGCAGGTGAAATTCCACTATGGTTCCCTTACTGCTTTCCCAGTCTCCTTCCAATGATTATTCTGTGTTACCATAGCCAGACACAGACTGAAGATGTCTTCCGCCAGGAGATCTCAGCAGATGATGTCAACAGTCTGTGTCTAGCTATGGGAATATAGCCAGCCACTTCTCCAATCCTTGCAGGTTTCCACCAGAAACAGCATGGCCATTGATGACACCTATCCTTTGTAGAAGGAGGAAGGGAATACCAACTTATGCAATGACCAAAACAAATACAAACACAAGGATAATGTGGATTTATGCTTATGTATGTCACTATAAGTATGCTAGCTTGTGTCTTATTGTAAAATTATACCATTATCGATTGAAAACATTTTCCTAAATTAAAAGTTGCCATGAATGAAGGTACTGTCATAGTCTTGTTAGGTTTGAAGTTGCCTGTGTACCTCCTTAGATCAGGTATGTTGTTGTTGTTGTTGTCATCATCATAATCATTGGGTGCTTTCAAGTCATTTCTAATTTAAAGCAACCCTAAGGTGAGCCTAGCAGGAGGTTTTCTTGGCCAATTTGTTCAGAGGGTGATTATCATTGCCTTTTTCTGAGGCTGAGAGGATGTGCCCAAGGTCACTCATTGGGTTTCCATGCCCAAGCATGGATTCAAACCCTGGTCTGTCAGAATCCAAGTCCAGCACTCAAACTACTACCGCATACTGGTTCTACTTTGGGAGCAGCATACAGGTTTCCATGCTCCTCTTTTGTTGGTATGTGAATTTTTCTCCCTTTTGATCCCCCCACTCCATTTTTAAAAGATAACCATGACTAATGTTATATTTGTATCTCTAACTATACTTCAGTCCAACCCACTGTTTACAATCATGGCCTAAATCCCATTGGTAGTACCAGCAAGAGTAGACCCATGAATCAGTGGGATTAACACCAGTGTTTACTCAGCATTCACCAATTGATTCATTGGGTGCGTTCTTCTTGGAACTATCGCATAGAATTCAGGACCATGTTTTCAAAGTATTTTTTAATGAAAACACTCATGTTGCTATAATAGTTTGTTCATTAAATTGGGAATGGGGGAGGGAATTGTGAGAAGCAGGAGGGGAGTTCATGACAATGAAGTGTTCCTGATTTATCAATATGTCCTTGATCCTTGTATCTTTGTCTGGGGTTTGAGGAAGGCATGTTTTCAACATAGTTCCCCCCTCCCATATTCCTCTTTCTGTTTTCATGTGCTTCTTGTACAAACTCCATAGTTAGAGGTTGTGTATAATCAGGCATGTATCCAAACTATGCTGTCAGGTGGTAGGTATGAATGATTTTCAAAATTATAAAAATAAGTAAAGTTAGAATTGGTAAATTTACCTGTGAGTCTACCACTTTAAATGTAGCTGGAAGCAGGAAGGAATTTATATCCAGATTCTGCTGTACGAAAAGTTCTATAGTACAACAGAGCAAAAAAAGTTCTCTTCTTTTCTTCCCACTCTTCTCTTTTACAACCTAATTGTGTGAAAGGGTCGTTGTTTGTTGTTGTTGTTGTTGTTGTTATGTGTCTTCAAGTCAACAGCAAAACATGGTGGCCCTATCCAAGGATTTTCATTATTGTTTTTATGTTTCTTCAGGTTGTTTCTGCCTGACTGCAACCCTAAGGTGAACCTATTACTGGGTGGGTTTTTTGCAAGATTTGTTCAGAGTGTGTTTGCCATTGCCTTCCTCTAAGGCTGAGAGAGTGTGACTTGCCCAGAGTACATCACCCTGGCTTTTTAGGGGTTTCTGAGCAAGATTTATTCAGATATTTGTTGTTTCTTTCCTCTAAGCCTGACAACCCAACCTGGTCTGGGTTACCTAGTATGTTTCTGTAGACTGAGCAGGGATCTCCCAGATCAACACTCATGCCATTCCACGATGCTGGCTCATCTTTACTTCCAGTTTATAGCCTCTTAACAGGTATAACTCCAAGACATTTTAGGCTACAAAAAACAAATGCACACTTATAAGATGAGGTATGCTTGGCTAAGCAGCAGTCCATGTGAAAAGGACCTTGGGATTATTGTTGATTGTAAATTGAGCATGGCCCAGCAGTGTGATGCTTCAGCATTGAAGCCAAATAATACTTTAGCCTGTGTTAACAGAACCATAGTTTCCAAAACAAGGGAAGTAACAGTCCCGCTGTATTCTGCACTCTTGAAGCATCATCTGGAGTACTGCATTTAGGTCTGTGCAGTTAAGTTTAGAAAGGATATAGACAAGTTTGAGCAGGTTCAAAGAAGGGTGACAAGAATGGTAAGAGGTATGGAGAAATAGATATATGAGGAAAGACTGAGGGAACTAGGCATGTTCACCTGGAAGACTGAGGAGTTGATTCAATTACAATCTTTCAATGCCTCAAAGGCTGTCACAGAGAGGAGAATTCAGGTTTATTCTGCTGCCCAAGAAGGTTAGAGCAGTTCTCATGGTTTTAAGTTAAAGGAGGGTAGATTTTGATTGAACTTTAGGAGGAACGAAGATGGTAAGAGCTGTTCAACAATAAAACAAATTATCTAGAGAAGTAGTAGGGTCTCTTTATCTCAATGTCTTCAAAAAGAGACTGGACAGCTACATGCTGAGAATGCTTTAGTTGGATTTCCTGAATTAATTGAGGAGTTGGGCTTGATGACCCATGGAACTCCTTACAGCTTTACAATTCCGTGATTTTGTTGACTGAGGCAAAGGACAAGAGAGTGCTTCCCTCTGTTCCCCCGTATAGACTCTGACTGCATTGGCACTCAAAGACCGGCAGGGATGTTGCATCTCCTGTTGCATATGAGGACAGTACTCTGACTTAATGGCTTCAGAATATGGTGTATTGAACACACTGCTCTGTAATTTAACACAAGGGAGTAGATGGCGGACTCCATCAAGCCCAACTCCTAAGAAACAGCTATGGTCTGCCCTTCATTTTCCAGCATCTGCTGCATGTTCTCAATCTAAAGGTTGAACTGCCTCTTCCTCTTCATCTGTGCTAGTAACTGCTATTAATGCTTAGAAGCTGGCTTGTAAGGCATTTGAATAGCTTCCAGTGGGCCAGTAGAAGAAATAATTGCAACTCAAAAGGCTGGCAAGCCTCAAAAGAGATTCCAGAGCCCTAGACACTCTGTGTCTTTAAAGAAAATGTGTCTGCAATGATATCAGTTTCCTTGTTCATTTTTATTAAAGTGTTCTGGGTGAGCCTGCCACACTTGCAGTTTAAGTTCCAGTCAGCTACAATTTAGAACGTTGTAGCCGCAGTCAAACATCTCCTGAAAGGCATGGCCACAGAAAGCTCAGCAGGCAGAGGGCTGCAGATAATGAAGAAGATTAAACTGAACAGGAGAAAAGGCTACCAGATAGCCCTTATTCATTGCATATTCATGTGTCATGTGTCATGTTATAGAAAAATCCATGCCTTCCAGAGTTTACAGTTAAAGCTTACTGACCTGATTTATAGATCCTACATACAGTTTCACTTGTTGAGTGGTCTCAGAGTATATTTTCTGAGTGATGCCAGTCCTTGTACTGTGACACATAATGTTGAATTTAGTTGAACAGTCCTACAGTGGTAGTGTCTGATAAGGCTGTGTTTTACTAGCAGGGCTCTCGTGTTTTCTTGAGTCTGCATTTTTCTCCAAACGTGTGTTGTTTTCATTTGTTGGACAAATGGGAATGCAATAGTGTGTTGGTTTACACTTCTCTAAAGTTTGTAATCTATAGAGTTTTCAGCTTAAAAGCGGGGGGTAGATCAAAGTATGTGCAGAACAGAGTATTTTAGGTTAAAATTAATAATTCAAAAATTGTATTTTGTGAAATGTGCTTTTAAAAAAAGCCATGTGGCTTTCAAAATATCTCACAAACTAGTACAATGCGATGGAATTTCATAGATGTACTGCCATGCAAGTAAAAGGCATCTGTTGAAAATGACTTTTCCTTCTGACCTAATGATTCTGTAACCCAAAACACAAGGCCTTTCTCTCTGTGCTATGTAACTGGCTTTGAGCACCTCACTATATAGATACAGGCATATTTCAGTTAACAAAGTTTTACTTCTTCATTCTCTGTCTAGCTGGAAGTTGTTGGTTTTTTTTAGCATCATCAGCACTGGCAGAATGGTATAAGAGATCTGGTGAAATAGAGACTTTTGATGTTAGAGTTGCTTCAGTGTGTCTGCAGTAAAGCAATAAAACTTGAACTGGAAAAGAATAGGATTCTACTCCAGCCAGTCCTCTTATAGCTACATCTGCGTGCCTGCAACAGGCAAATAACTACAGAATCCCTTACTAAGCAGGCATGAACAGCAAACCAGAGAGAAAAGGGGAGAGCAGATTAGCCTGCATCACCAGCTGCCCCGGCATGTTAAAAGGCATTGATCAATAAGTTTGACCACCAAAAAAAAAATCATACGTACAGTGAAAGCTGGTGAAGAAAAAGTCATCTTTGGATACATTTTGGAAGAACCTTTCATGTAATCTCTAGAAAGTTCAAAATATTTTTGTTTATGCAAAGTTTACCTGACCTGGCTGTTTCATGTCATATGTGCACACTGCTAGTTTTGAATAAAAAATTTGCTGGAACATGTTGAAGTTCTTCTTTTTTGTTGTATAAGAACATATCCCTCTTCTTTCCATGTTATTTCGGCCTCTGGTACCAAATACTCTGTTAAAGAAGTAATGCCAAGGAACACATTGAATTCTTTAATGGAGGTATACCTCTATGTAGGAATCTCTCAACAGAAGTATGGGGGCAGGAATGGAAAGGATTTAACAAACTGAAGCTGTGAATGCTGTTCACATCGTGGCACAATTATTTGTTGATCTTCCTGGCTAAAGAAGGGGTATTCAACTGGTGCTGGGGCTAGGTTTCATTCTTCTGTAAAGGACATAATTGCAGCTTGCAGGTACTCCTGGATCCAGTATGGCTTATAGAGTCTTCAGTGGCATCTGTAGTTTGAAGCACTTTTCTGCCACTTCACTTGATTTGCCATCTGCCTTCTCTTCTAGAAACTAATGTCTTCAATGCAGTTATCCATGCTTTAGCACACTTGCTCTTTTAGAATAACAACTAGGTTGTTGACAAGTGTCTGCAGGAATGCACGTTTTAGTTCTGTATGAGGAGATTTAGTCCTCCCTACACATTTGTGGGTTTGACCTTAATGAATTTAATTATTAGTGAATTTGATTGTCCGCCCATTTTCCTCCTCCCATTCCCTTGCCTTTTGCCCAGACACACATTTGTTCCTTCTCCATGCCAGGGCAAAAGACAAGGGAATGGGAAGGGGAGCCCCAGAAGGAAATGGGAGGAAGATGTATGGGGGGCAGTTATTTATGGTTTTTCCATTTTCATGAAGACGCTGTGCCTCAAACCAATTGTGAAAGTGGAGGGGCCACTGCACATTAATTTCCATGTGAGTTCTCAGCACAGTTCAGTGTTCTGTTTTTGACATTTAAGCCCTTAAATGATCTGGGGCTGACCTATTTGAAAGAACATCTTCTCTCATACATACCTCCTGGCATTTAATAATATAATTAAAGGTTCTTCTCTGGGTCTCACAGAGAATATAATTACCAAATTATCTTTAGGCAGTATTTAGGCAAGTAGTTGCTATAGAGAGAGGGTTTCCTCTGTGCTTGTACTTGGCTGTGGAAGTCCTTCAAAATTTGCTCAGCACCTTCTGGAGCCTGTGAACTCTATCACCCTACTATATATGAGTTTTTGGTAGTCTTTCTGAGTTTTTCTGAGTTAGTTGTTTCCATGCAGGCTGTGGTTTTGATAGTCACTGAGTTGTTTTGGAATAGTTCTGTGTGGCTATTGTCATGGTGAGCTTAGAAGTCACATCAGTCAGAAAGTCTGAACTCCCAGCTTTCACCCAGTTGGAACTGCCTGTTAGTAATAAACCTTTGTAATGCTGCTATCCATAATACTTTTTTAATAATCCTTTTTGGGTTGTTTTGTCTGAGGGATCTGGGAGATTTTTCAGATCATTGACAATTTTGGGAAAGCTACAGGAGTGACACCATAAACTGGTTGTCATGATGCCTGGCCAGTCATGAAATGTCAAGAACACTGAGTCAACTTTAAAAATATATTATTATTAATTTTCAAGAGTTTCATGTGGCCCCCCCCCAACATACACATATGCTTGAAAGAAAACTTGCACTGGTAGTTGTAGCTTGCTCAGTAAAAATCACTGAGTTTGGTGCTTTCAGGTGAGGCCATTGCTTGTGTTAATGGATCCAAGGCATAAATCTTCAAGATTTTTGCATAGTATTCCATCAAAAGCCCATCAAATGTAGACAGAAAGTTGCCATATATTTGATGGTGGTTTGTGTGTGTGATCGTTTGTAAAATATAGTGAGGATGATTTATGAGGACCTTTGTCTTGTATCCATTTTTCTGTGCTGTGGTAACTCTAGAAAGTGCTGGATCTTCAGTTTTTGTGGTGAAGTCTTAAAGAGACACATGTGATCTGTAATGTGATGGTGGTTTGGGAGGGATCCTGCCCTCTTCCTCCTCCTCCTCCTCCTCCTCCTCCATCTTCTTGTATTCAAATTCAAGAGGGTCTGTTTTAACCAGAGCTCAGAGAAGAAGAAGGAGCCCCAAACTAACCCGAGCAACATTTGGCCTGGGTGTGGGGAAAGACATGGTAGAAGAGAAAGAGACCGCCAGTGGAAATCTTTTTAAAACTCAGCCAAGATCAAGAAAGCATATAGAGTTGAAAAGAAGACATGCAGAGTTAGTTGGGTATTAAAAGGGCAAAGAACTTTTTCAAGGATGAATGGAAGAGTAAGGCCATTTCCGCATGGGGCGAGGGAATCGCCCCGTGACACTACTCACCGGACTTTTGGGCTTCCCAGTCCGGCCCATGCTTCTCCGGAGCAATCCATGGCCACCACTCCGCACTGCTCTGGGGACGAAAATGGCAGCTTCCAGTTGGTCGAGGGTCTTGCCTAAAGCCCGCCCCTAACAGATCGCAGCCTCGCACCAATGCAAGCCTGTGAATCTGCATATGGGAGCAGGCTCGCAGTGGCGCACTGGGTGCTTTTGAAAGACCTGTTTTTAGCGGTCTTTCAAAAACACGCTGGACGACCACTTGGGGTCATTTGGGAGTGGGCTGGACTGTGGGTCTACATTCAGTAGGTCTGGCCCAGTCCAGTCCCAGGTGCAGACATCCTCCCTGGAGGATGCTCTGCCCCGTTTAAAAAACCCCGTGTGGAAATGGCCTAAGTCAGTGGAGGAGCTTGGAGTGTGTGGGGGGCAGGAGGGGATGTGGCAACAACATGAGGGGCGTGGCCACATGTGGGGGTGTGGCTGTGGGGCATGGCCAGGTGCACAGGGGTGTGGTCAGGGGGCGTGGCTACGGGCTGGGATGCCCCAGAGTCATTGCCACCTAGGGTGAATCAGCCTCCTACCCCCCACGTTCCTACGTGACTGGAGTAAGTTGAAGTACTATGGAACCATGAGTTTTTCAATATTGTTTTTAGAATGCTGAGAATAGAACTTAGTCTAGTAGCCAAATATTCCAAGCAACCAAATATTCCAGGTGCCATAAGCCGTGCTGTTGGGAAAATTCTGGGAACTGTAATCCAAGGGGTTTACTTTTCCAGGCTGTTACCAAGATCTATGTAGTATACTCGTAATCAAAAAATGACTGCAAATGGAAGGGCTAAAGCCAGCAGCTTAGGAAGTAGGGCAGGCATTTCTTTCTCTTCTTTCTCTTTCACCCACCTAAATATGCACAAAGATCATCTTCTTTCCCCTTGCCTCCTCTAAATTTGGCTGCTCTTCTGGGATTTTCTGATTCTCAGCTCTAGCACAGAAGGAGAAAAGCTTCCTCTACCCCTTTCCCCCCACACATTTCCCCACAACTACCTAGTTTTCTCCTTCACTCAATTCCTCCTGCCTGAAGTAAATTGATAAGACAGTCCTCTTATCAAGCTGTGGTGGTTGAGGAAAATCAAAAGGAGGTTGGGCGCCAACAAAAGGATTGGAGGCCATAAGCACAAAGTAGAATCTGAGAACCTTAATACTTGGAGGAGGGCCTCTTCAGATTTAGTCCTGCCCAAGAGTTAAGGTCTGTTGGGAGGGACCCTCCTTTGTATTCTATCAATCAGGGCCATAAGCTGTGGAAAGACATGGAAGAAGACCTTCTGTGCTGTGGCACCCCAGCTATGGAACATCTTTCCCTTGGAAGCCTGATTGGCCTTGTTCTTGTTCAAATTCCAAGTGAAAACATGGAGGCTTTGGGGGGACCTAACTGGTTTTACAAAAACACTCACATGTATGTGCTTTTAATATCTTCTAAAACTATTTTAACTCTTAGTCTTTCTTTTTAACCTGTTAAATTATTTAAATTGTTTTTAGCCATTTCAATGCATTTTTACAATTGATACTGTTTTAAATTTGTCACATTGTATGTGATCTCCGAATAGAAGGCAGGATTTAAATATCTAAGTAGGTAAGTAAGCAAGCAAGTAATTAAGTAAGTAAGTAAATAAATAAGTAAGTAAGTAAGTAAGTAAGTAAATAAATAAATAAAAAAAAATAAATAAATAAATAAATAAATGTGATTCAATAGTGATAGCAGCAGCCATGGGGCAAGGTGGGAAAAGCAGCATGCCTCTTCAGACTCATTTTCTTCCCCATTGTGGTTTGCCCCACCATATATATACAGCTCTGTATGGCCCCCACTCCCAGCCTCTTTCCAAGCAAGGGGACAGTGATGTATTTAACTCTTTTACTCCAGGTCTCAAATCAAGTCTCAAGTTCTTGCAGGTTGAGTCTCAAGGTTGTAAGATAGCATTCAAGTTACATCTCAAGTGTGGGAGCCAACTTTATGCCCCAGACAAGATTTCAGAATTTCTGGACAGAGCTGAATAAGATTAACAATTTAAGTAGAGTTGTCCCTCCACATTTGTGAGTTTACCATTTGCAGCTTTGGAAGTGGGGAATAGGATCCTTCTTACTCCTCCTTCCCTTAGCTGGAGGCTTTTGTGTCAATGGGCATAAAAGAGTCTGCAACTTTGAAAGAGGAGAATATGATCCTTCTTACTTCCTATTTCCAAAGTTGGAGGCCTTTTTGGAAATGGGGAATAGGATTATTCTTCCTTCCCATTACTGAAGCTTCAAAAGCTTTAGAAGGAATGATCCTTCTTCCTCAAGCCTTGCGCTCTGGGGGCGAGTCTTGCCTTCAGTTCTTAGGAAAAGTTTTAGAAAATTCCTCCGATATGTAGCAGGGGCAAGCTGCTGAGCAGACCTCAATCCCGCTGCCTAAGCCATTTGCTATTCCCCTCCAAGAAATGTGCCTGTGCTTTGGGCTTGAGACAAATCAGCATGGGACCAGTAGGCAAAATGAGGTGGAAGCGATGATAAAAGTCTTAAGGTTTCTGGATGAATATGTTATGTTACTGAACCAAGAGCAGCAAGTCGGTCACTAAAATTATACAAGTCAGGATTTGAGTCGAGTCAGTACATTATTTATTGCAGAATCCAAGTCGAGTCACTGAAGTGACTTAAGTCCAACTGAAGTCTGAATCAATGGACTTGAGTCTACATCACTGCAAGGGAATGGCTCTTAATAACATTGATATGTAGTCCCTTCCCTTTCTTTCCCCACCTAAAAGTCGCCACATGGAAACATGGAGTTGTGGAGCGGACTAGCAGTGGGCAGGCCCGTCATGGAACATAGGTTATTGTATAGTCCGAAGAGGTGCTTTGCCTTGCTTGGAGTGATCTGAGTTGGTTTTAGCTTCTGTTTCTGATAAGCTGATACCCTGAATTATGTTTTTTGTGGGGGGAGTGGGGAGTGGTTCACTGCTGAATTTTTTGAATCTGTTGGGTTTTTTTCCCCTTGCCTCTTCTTCTCCTCCTCCTTTGATTGCCCCCTTCAGTTCTTCATCAAAAGGCAGCCTGACAGTCTTTAAAGTAAATATATTACTCCAGTTAAAAATAATCTGGTTTACCTCCGAAGAAAAAAAAGTCTGATCAGAGTTCTGAAATTAGCTGGCTCTGAGAATAGCCTGTTGGCAACCCCTCTGATTTAAAACACTGCTCCCTGTCTGAATGGGTATAAACAATCCCCACTCTGTGTTCCCGCATCGAGCTTAACACCAAATGTGACAGCAGAAGTTGCCTTGAGCTGGCTTAAGAGTAGTAAACAAGTTTTCAAAAGAATAATGATTCACTCTGAGCTTCCAGGAATAGTTACAGCGTGAGAGGGGCCTTGCATGCACACTTTTAAAAGGGAGAAGAAAATGAGCTTTTCTGTTGCCTGTGTTGTTTTAGTAGCCCTCTGGATATGTTACATGAGTGTTACATTTGCTGTGAAAAGAACAGAAATCTACTTTCAGCGCTTTCACCTATTGCGTCTCCTTCAGCAAGCAAGAAAATGTCTTGGAAGACCTGAATGTTTTGTTGCCAACTTGATAACAGCTTGATGCTTCCCCACCTTTTCTTTTTCTTTGTCTTTTACTTCCCTCCCTCCCCTCTGTTTGTCATGCATAGAACCTGAATGTTGCATTCAGAATACAATGAAAATTACTGGGGAAATGAACTGGAAAACTTTATTGCTGAAAAGAGTAATTTGCACCATTTGCAAACTTGGCTTTAATTGTTGACATGTAAGGTTCAAGAGAAATGTATTTGTTCTGATGTTCTAGTAATTTAGAACAGTGGTTCTCAACCTTCCTAATGCCGCGACCCTTTAATACAGTTCCTCATCTTGTGGTGACTCCCAACCATAAAATTATTTATTTATTACCATAAAATTATTTATTTATTATTTACAGTGCCCCCCCCCGGCAAAGGCCACCTCGCCGGCCAGGAACAGGAGGGCGGGCAGGGAGGGAAAGAGGAGCCGCACATCTCCTCCAGGAAAAACTCCGAGACCCCCGCCCCAGGTTCTGCCTCTGCTTCGCTCTCGTTTCCGCTGGGGGGGCAGTGTGGGAAAAGTTTCCAGAGTGTCGACCCTGGCCAAGGGGGGAGGAATCCCAGCGCTTTTGTCTTTTGCGCCGGGCGCAGCTCACCCCCCCAGGAAAAGCACCGCCTTGTGGTCCCCGGCCCTTCCACAGTGCCCCTCTCCATGGTGAGTGGGGCAGGGGCCGTGGCGAGGAGGGGCCCTGCCCCTCGTGCTGCCGCCGCCCCCCAACCTGGCCTGTCAGACGGGAGGTTCTCCTGGTAGCGGAGAAGGGGAGCGATTTCAGTCCCTTCTGAACAGGGGGCTGGAGGACGCGAGCATGTGGCTCGCGCTTGTGCACCACCACTACTGCCGTGGTGACGCTGTGGCCACACACACTCCCACCAAAGGGGGCAGGAGGACACAAGCGCGTGGCTTGCGCTTGCGCACCACCACCGAGGAGGGAATGGAGCCTAAGACCATCGGAAATACGTATTTTCCAATGGTCTTAGGCGACCCCTGTGAAAGGGTTGTTCGATCCCCAAAGGGGTCGCGACCCACAGGTTGAGAACTGCTGATTTAGAGGATGCTTTCATTCTGGAACAATCAGTGCAATGAGTATGGGCACTTTGAAGGAGGTGCAAACTGAAAAGAAATTGTGTGAATTATAATAGGTAAAATTAAATATGCTCTTATCTAAAACTAACATAATGAACGTGTGCAATATGTCTGGTGCTAACCTTCATAACATTTTACCTACGTAAGACACTTGTGGGTTTTTTTTAACCAGTTAAGTTTTTTAAAATATTAAACATATATTCAGTTGATTTTTTTTTTCAGGAGAGGAAACTTCAGGAAAAAATGGGAAGAAATTGGTTTTTTTCCTAATTTTTTTTCCTGAGCCTTCATAGCCTTAAGAGAACATCTTTTGGCCTTCGTTTGAAGTTCCATCCTACAGCCCCCAGTGATACTAGCATAAATGATTTCATAATATCAATGGATACTGTTAAATTGTTCTGGTGCTAGGCACCAGTTTTGAACCGTGAACATGAAAGAAGCTAATATACATGATCTGACTTACAATTTAATTTGTAATTATCTGTTTCCTGTGAATGATCCAGCAAATACACTTAATTAAAATGGTGCACTTCTTATTATTGGCTTAGACTGAAAGAAGTACAACCAGCACTTAACTTGCACGGGATTTCTTTATCTCCTCCCTGTTGCTGTAAAATAGAGGTGGACAACATGTGGCCTTCAAGGTATTAATGAACTGCAGTTCTCATCAGCTGTAATGAGTGTAGCCAAAGGTTAGGAATGTTGAGTGCTGAAACTTGGCTGAATAAATGTTGCCCACTCCTGCTATAGAGGCATTGTAGTCAACAGCTCAACCCAGTGGGTCATAGAATCATAAAATCACAGAATGACCCACAGGCCAACTGGTCTAGCTCCCTGTCATGCAGGAATATATAACTACAGTATCCCGGAAAGAAGGCCATCCAACCTCTGTTTAAAGGCTTCCAAAGAAGGGGAGTCTACTACCACTCTGTGCAGTAATCTTTTCCGTTGTTCAACTCCTCTCACCATCAAGAATTTCTTCCTAACATTTAGGTGGAGTCTTTTCTCTTGTCATTTGTCAGTCCATTGGTTCATGTCCTAATCTCTGGAACATCAGAAAACAAGCTCACTCGGTCTTCTACATGACATTCCTTCAAACACTTAAAGATGGTGCTTCTCAGTCTTGTCTTCTTTTTTTATTTATTTATTTATTTATTTGTATCCTGCCTCTCCATATGGATCGAGGCGGCGAACAACTTACAAAAAGCATGTATTTCGAAACATTTCTATACATGCCCCCAACAAGCTGGGTACTCATTTTACCGACCTGCGAAAGGATGGAAGGCTGAGTCAACTTTGAAGCCGGGCAGGATCGAACTCACAACCTTGTGGCTTGCAGTACTGGCATTTAACCACTGCACCACCACAGCTTCAAGCTAAACACACCCAGCTGCCTAAACTGTTTCTTGTAAGACTTGATTTCCAGACCTTTTACTATCTTGGTCACCTGTGGACACATTTCAGCTTCTCAATATTCTTGAATTGCAGTGGTGTCCAAAACTGGACACAGTATTCCAGATAAAGTCCGACGAAAGCAGAATAGAGTAGTACTGTTACATCTCTTGATTTGTACCTTATATTCCTGTTGATACAGCCTAGAATTGCATTGTCTTTTTTTGGCGAAATAGCTTTTTGAGATGTTGTGCATGGCAAATTCAGTTCTCAAACCCCATAGCTGCTACCCAGCCCTGACCTAAATATATTGGAGTATAACCTATATAAAATTTGCCTTCCTGATTACCTGGAGCCCGTTTTCATTCACTACAAGTGATAAAACCAAATGGCTGCTTATCAATCAGTGGCCTAAATCCTAGTATTAGTCTCAACTAGAATAGGCTCACTGAAACAACAGAATGATGTTGACCTAGCATTTAACAGTTGAGCCAGTAGCTTCACTCTGATTGAGACTAACTAGTAGGATTCAAGCCCATAGACAGAAGCTTCATGTGGAATTATTTAAACAGAAAGTATGCTGGGTTTGATTTGGTGATTATAAAAATATTTTCCCCCCTCCCCACTCCCTTCTCATTCTGTATATGTGTGTTTATTCATAATTTAAATTTTCCAAACTGGATTAACTCAAGGCTTTCAAGAATCTTGAACTGTAAAATAGCCAATATCTTCTTCATTTAATTCAAAAATTTTTTTGCATTCATTCAATAAGCTGGATCGAAGCCATTTACTGTATTGATGATTCCATATGGAGTTTATTTCCACTGTATTTTCTTTCCTTGAGGAACAAACGGTCCATGTAGCATGGATTTTTTTAAAACGGTTTGAACAGCTGTTGTGGATTTCAGCTTAGAAGAAGAGCAGCGATTGAAAGCCAGACAGTTATTGCTATCTTTCTTGGCTTCCTCTTTCATTGTCATCTCTGCATCTTTCTGAAAGGTGTTTCATTAAGATTATTATTTCAGGTAACTGCTGTTGGACTGTTTCCATGCGTGACAAGGGTACACATTCTGCAGTTATGCAGTGGAGAGGAATGAGAAACAACTATCATATGATTTTTGGAGCTCTTGCTCATAGATGCATTTTTTAGTTCCACTGCCAAAACAAAGATGCAGAAGAACAAAACTCCTTCAGGTTTTGCATATCAGACAGAAAACTCACACACTAATATAAGTTATCCCTCCCTTTTGAAGTCTTTGCTTTCTTCATAAGTATTTTCCTTATGATTTCATTATGGCTAGAAAGAATATTGCTGAGCCTTTCTCTTGCAGTATATTGCAGCTTCTGAGAATGAGGGATTACAAGGAGAAAAAATATTTCAGGGTAGTAATACATGTTCTCTGTTCATTATGACTGCTATAAATGCTGCTGTTCATTGCTCCTTGAACAATTTAAAAGTTAATACTTCTCAAAATCCTGCCACACTTCCTGTGTCCCTTGAATCCCTATGAACCTTTTTCCCCAAAGGTTTTGTTCTGATCATCTCTGGCACGGTTGATTCATGTTTAATTTAATCTCTCCTTGCATCTGAAATCTTTCCATTGCTTTATGCTCCTTTATGAATACACAAACTGAAAGAATAGATAAAAACTAACTATATATGATTCCATCATGCATTTGTGAAGGTTCAGTAAGGCAAAGGGGATTTAGTCTTTCTTGCCTTCATCCTCGCTTGTCCAGCTGCAGTCTGGTACAGCATATTTACTCTTTTTTTTTAAATGCGTGTGCACACACACACACCTTTCCTTTCTTGCTCATATGAGCTACCCAAAGCTGAATCAACTGACACAAAATTCAACCCTTGTTCTCTGCCTTCAAATCATTTCCAAATCATGGGAAACCTAAGGTGACACTCTTGCAGGTTTTTCTTGGCAAGATTTGTTTTTTTGGGGGGGGGAATTGCCATTGTCTTTCTCTGAAGGCTGAGAAAGTGTGATTTGCCCAAGATCACCCAGTGGGTTTCCATGGTCAAGTGGGGATTTGAATGTTCGTCTCCTAGAGTCTTAGTCCGTCACTTGCAGCACATCACATTGGCTCTAAACTAAATGCAATATCACCACACAGAAGTGGTGGGATAAGAAATCAGCATGTAGTAAAAATCAGTAAATATCATCTTTCCCCTCACTTCAATATCCAACGTTCCTTCTGGCAGAGTGTTTTCATCCAGTTGTAGGTCAGCTGGTGCATTTCCATGGCTGAGCGTGAATTTGAACCTTGAGCTCCCGGAGTCCTAGTCAAATTTCAAACAATTACATTGGGCTAACCCTTATATACTCAGTATATAAAAGCAATTCAACAGATGCAGCAGAGTAGGAGAAACAAAAGACAAAAGCAAAGTTCCTACCAAAGCACATATCTGTTGAAATTTTAAGCATATGTGCACAGAGAGAGAGAGAGAGAGCACCAGTCTTAGAACATCACTAGATCAAAATCAAACAAACTTATAGGATGAAGAGTTCTATAAAGTGAGCTGCACCTTACTTCCAACAACAAAGACGAAGGCAGGAAGTTCGACCTGGAGCAGGGCATCTCTATGATTATGAAAAGCCTGAACTAAATGTAATATTTCTTGTATAATTTGCAGGTCCATATTTGAAGAATGGAAACTTTCCCTCCACTTCTGATAAGCGTGTGTGAGTGTGACCATAGCAGAGGCAAAAGTCTCAAATTCTTGCCTACATGCTTTTGTCCTAATCCAGCAAGAAGATACCTTGTGTGCTATTTAATTTTTGAAAACACAGTAAACAATACAAGATAAATTATGTGACAGATTTCATGTATCTAGATTAGCCTTAGGGGAAGAGGCATCCACTGAAATGGCCAGGTCCTAAGTTGAATAGAGCTATAAATGGTGATTACCAGTGCACTTTGAAACAGCAAACAAGCCAATGTACTTAGTGCATTAATGGATCTACATGTTCCAGGAAAATGGCTGTAGGCAGAACTTTTGCAGTTGCTTTCAGAGTCTTTTCACAGTAACTTCCATGGCAAATTGCATTATAGTAATCCACCCTGTTATGATTTTTATTGATGTGCTCTTTAAGGCAAAGAGAGTCCTCCTCCTCAAAAGTTAAAGAAGTAATCACACACTGCACTTGAGTGTTGTTCAGTTAGCTCTCTTGTACTGTACGGAGAATTGATGAACCATGAAGTGAATATTCAAAGCATCTTTCCCCTTGTTGCTCTCTGGAAAGAGATTATTTGAAGCAGGAGTTAAATTTTGGCTGCTAAATGCAAACAGGCGAAACAGGGTACCCTAAAGGCACCAGATCCCATCTGCTCTTGGAAGTTAAGCAGGAAAAATTCTGGTTAGTATTTGAACTGGAGATCACCAATGAATCTCAGCTGCTGTAAGCTACATTTCAGGGGAAGGAACTTGCAAAGCCAAAATATTCCTTGTCTAAGAAAACCCTGTGAAATTCATGGGGTCACCATAAATCAAGAGGCTACTTAAAGGCACATACATACATACATACACCTGGATTCCTATCCTGTTTTAACAAAACTAATTTTTATTTTGTGCAATGGTGTTTCAAGTAATGTCAGACAGAGGCTTTCCTTTTTGAGTCCTCTCTCTCCTCTCTCTCACTTAGTAGATTTTCCTATAGCTGGAAAGTGTTACGCTACTTTATGTCTGCATGCAACAGGAAATAAAGGAGCAATTTCCCTCTCTACATTAAAATAATTATCTTCTGATTGACCCAGCTGTCTTCCAAAATCATGTGTGAACTGCATTTGTTGACACTGATTTCAAGCAGAGGATTAGATTCTTCCAGGAATATCCTCAACTGCTTGGATGGATGGATTTAAACCAATTAGTTGTAGTTTTTTCCTGTAGTAAGATGTGAGGAATTCCAGCTTCTGCTACTGTCATATATAAATAAATGAGCCAGTTCAGTGAGTACCTTAAATGCAGATATCACTGACATTTCCACTAACATTAAGAGTTCCACTAACAGTGGAAATGTGGAAGAACTTTGGGTAGGTAGTTGTACACAAAAGGATGGAAAAATGGATGTCCTCTCAGCTGCTAATCCAAGTGTATTCTGCTTCATTCTCTTGGGCATTAAGAGTATGTTTCATCCACAACAAAGTGTTTTAAGTCCCATTTATTTTAGTGGGAGAGATTCAAGTAGAGGCTTTATCTTTCCATTGACTTGATTTATTTGGTTTAGTGCTTATCATAGTCTTTATTAAAGATTGATTGATTGATATCCTGTCTTTCATCCCCAATATGCAGTCTAAGGTAGCTCACAGCATGCAGTACATTAATGCAAAATACTGTACAGCTTAAACACATGTGCTTAAACACATATGCGCACACACACAATTTATAATACAAAAGGTTTTTTTAAAAAAAGAAAACAATTAAACAAGCAGTCCTGTTAAAATTGCTAGTTTAAAGCAGTTTTTAAAAGTGCAGCACCACTCATCAGAAGACCTTTCTGCAGCGATCGGTTAATGGCCAAAACCCTTTCTTTGCCTTTTTATTTAGAAGCTGAAGGAGGAAGAAAGTATCTAGCTTAAAAATAGGTTTAAAAAACCCCCAACAATCTGCAAATTTATTCCATTGATGGTCAGTCTCATCTTTCATGCTTTTGAGAATAGAATACAATGTAAGAATCTAGTATTTGTTTTCTGTTGAGATATAACTCATTCTCTTTATTCTTCTCTAATGATCTAAAAGCAAATGCAATTATGTATTTATTTGGAATTTTGCAATTTGTAAATATTAAAGTGTTGAGGCTTAATTCCAAGTTGTGTTTGGATCCTGATTTAGAAGTACTTAGAGGAGGCGTGTTGAAACTGATTAGACTTACCTCCTGACAAACTTAAGGGCCATTAATTTCTGTGGATCTATTGTATGTATGACTACATACATCACTGAGACCTGGTGGGATGAGTCTCATGATTGGAATACAGGAATAGAGGGGTATAGCCTGTTTTGTAAAAATAGACCAAACAAGAAAGGAGGAGGAGTAGCCTTGTATGTCAAGGATGTTTTCACCTGTGAAGAGATCCAGGACTTAAACCCAGAAAGCCAGGTCAAGAGCATTTGGGTAAGAATTAAGGCAGCGAGAAACAATAGGGATATTCTGGTGGGGGTTTACTACAGACCTCCAACCCAGGCTGAGGACTTGGATGACGCCTTCCTCAACCATATGACTGCACATTCAAAGAGGAGGGATACAGTAATAATAGGAGATTTCAATTACCCGGATATATGCTGGCAGTCAAACTCTGCCAAGACAGCAAGGTCCAGCAAGTTTCTTGCTTGTCTTGCAGACAACTTCATGGTCCAGAAGGTGGAAGAGACCACGAGGGGATCAAATATTCTATATCTGGTCTTGACCAACAGGGATGACCTTGTGAATGAGGTAGAAGTGGTTGGATCTTTAGGGGGGAGTGACCATGCCCTGTTGGAATTTAGCATTCAGTGGGAAGGAGAAGATAAGGGTAGCCAGACACTCATCTTAGATTTTAAAAAAGCGGACTTCTGTAAACTTAGGGAGCTGCTGGCTGGAATTCCGTGGTCAGGAACAGTGAAAGGGAAAGGAGTTCAGGAGGCATGGGAGTTCCTTAAAAAGGAGATACTGAAGGCACAGTCTAAAACAGTGCCATTAAGGAGGAAAAATGGAAGGCATCTGAAGAAACCAGAATGGTTGACTAAAGAACTCTCAGCTGAGCTAAGAGTTAAGAGAAAGATGTATAGGAAATGGAAGAAGGGGGAAACCACCAAAGAAGAATTTAAGCAAGTAGCTAGGAGATGTAGGGAGGAAGTCAGAAAGGCTAAAGCACAGAACGAACTTAGGCTGGCCAGAGACATTAAAAACAATAAAAAGGGTTTTTTTAAATATGTCCGCAGCAAAAGGAAAAAGAAGGAGACAGTAGGGTCGCTACGCAGAGAAGATGGCGAATTACTCACAGGGGGGAGAGAAAAGGCAGAGCTACTTAACACCTTCTTTGCCTCCGTATTTTCCCAGAAGGATACAAGCACTCAACCTGGCGGTTGGGGAGCAGGGGAGGAAGCAGAGGAAATGAGGCACATAATAAGTAAAGAGGTGGTACAGGAATACCTGGCCGCATTGGATGAATTCAAGTCTCCAGGGCCAGATGAATTGCATCCTAGGATATTAAAAGAGCTGGCAGAGGTCATTTCGGGACCACTTGCTATAATTTTTGAGAAATCTTGGAGGACAGGAGAAGTTCCAGCAGATTGGAGAACAACAAATGTTATCCCCATCTTCAAGAAGGGAAAAAAGAGGACCCAAATAATTATCGCCCAGTCAGCCTGACATCAGTACCCGGAAAGATCCTGGAGCAGATCATTAAGCAGTCAGTTTCTAATCATTTAGAAAGCAAGGCAGTAATCACGAGAAGTCAACATGGATTTCTCAAAAATAAGTCATGCCAGACTAATCTTATCTCTTTTTATGATAGAGTTACTAGCTTGATAGATGAAGGGAGTGCTGTGGATGTAGCATATCTCGATTTCAGTAAGGCCTTTGACAAAGTTCCCCATGACATTCTTGCAACGAAGCTAGTAAAATGTGGGCTGGACAGGGCTACCGTTAGTTGGATTTGTAATTGGTTGACCGACCGAACCCAAAGGGTGATCACGAATGGCTGCTTTTCGTCCTGGAGAGAAGTGACTAGCGGGGTGCCACAGGGTTCTGTCCTAGGCCCAGTGCTGTTCAATATTTTTATCAATGACTTGGATGAAGGAATAGAGGGCATGCTGATCAAATTTGCAGATGACACCAAATTGGGAGGGCTTGCTAATACGCCAGTGGACAGGATCAAAATTCAAAATGACCTGGATAGATTGGAGAGCTGGGCCAGGGCGAACAAAATGAAATTCAACAGAGAGAAATGTAAGGTCCTACACTTAGGCAGAAATAATGGAATCCACAAATATAGGATGGGGGACACGTGGCTGGATAGCAGTACGTGTGAAAGAGATCTAGGAGTCTTCATAGACCACAAGCTGAACATGAGTCAGCAGTGTGATGCGGCAGCCAAGAAAGCCAATGCAATTCTTGGCTGCATCAATAGGAGTATGGTGTCTAGATCGAGGGAGGTACTGGTACCACTCTACTCTGCTTTGGTTAGACCCCATCTTGAATACTGTGTCCAGTTCTGGGCACCCCAATTCAAGAAGGATATTGACAAGCTGGAGCAAGTCCAGAGGAGGGCGACCAAAATGGTGAGAGGCCTGGAAGCCATGCCCTATGAGGATAGACTTAGAGAGCTGGGTATGTTTAGTCTGCAGAAGAGGAGGTTAAGAGGGGACATGATAACCATGTTTAAATATTTGAAGGGATGCCACGTAGAAGAAGGAGGGGACTTGTTTTCTGCTGCTCCAGAGACCAGGACAAGGAGCAATGGATTCAAGCTGCAGGAAAGGAGATTCCACCTGAACCTCAGGAAGAACTTCCTGACGGTCAGGGCTGTCCGGCAGTGGAATCTGCTGCCTCGGAGTGTAGTGGAGTCTCCTTCCTTGGAGGTTTTTAAGCAGAGGCTTGATGGCCATCTGTCGGGATTGATTTGAGGGTGTTCCTGCATGGCAGGGGGTTGGACTGGATGGCCTGTGTGGTCTCTTCCAGCTCTGAATTTCTATGATTCTATGATTGTATGATTCTAAATCTAGAATCAGCTGAATGTTTATAGTACTCAAACTACTACAATAATAGTTCCAAACTGCAAGTTCTGAGACTCCCTTCTCAGAGAGGTTACACTGGCACTCACCTTACTATCTCTCCACCCCGAGATTACCTTTCTATTTTTACAGGTCTCTGAGAAGTGTTATTGTTAAGGAAAACGGGCATTGGATAGTGTGCTGGATATTTGTTTTTAATTATTTTTGTTTTATCTGATTTTAAGTTTAACTTTTTTTTTGACAATTTAACTACCGGTACTTCTTAATTTTTGTATGCTGTGAATTTTAACTATGTTTGTTTTAATTGTTGTAAGCCACCTTCAGTGGCGTACTGAGGCTCAACAGCACCTAGGGCAAGCATTGAAGTTGCCCCCACAGGTGCTGCTGCCGCCGCCGCCCCACCACGCCAAATCAGAAAGGATCCTGGAAGGGGCAAAGCAAGCAATGGAGTGGAGGGCAGGGGCAAGTGGTGGCAGGGAGGTGGGTGAGTGGTGATGGGAAGGGGAAGGGGCAAGTGGCAGCAGGCAGGGGGTGGGGTGAGCAGTGGCAGGGTTGGGGGAAGTGGCAACAGGGGGTGGGGCGAGCAGCGGATGGGGTGGGAGCAGGGCAAGTGTCGGGCGAGCGGCAAGTGGAGGTGAGCAGTGGTGGGGACAGGCAGGGGGTTTCCTCTTTTTTGCATCCCCCTGGCATTGGTGCCAGAGGCACGCACTCCAGTTGCCCCACCCTAGATACACCTCTGGCCACCTTGTATCCTAAACTAGGGAGAAGATGAGATAAAAATAAATATAACAAGAAAGAGTGGAATATAAATATATATTTCCCATTATGAGTCCAATAAAGCTCTAAGGTCATCCAGAGAGGCCCCCTCTCTCTGACCCACCACTGTCTCAGGCATTTTTGGTGGGAACAAAAGAGAGGGCTTTCTCAGTGGCTGCTCCAAGACTTTGGAACTCCCTCCTTAGAGAAGCCAGGATGCCCCATGCAAAAATCCTTTTTTTTTTTTTTTTTGGCTAGTTTTTGTAAATTAGGTTTGGGCTTTTAATGTTTGTGGGATTCTGTTTTTAAGGTTGGTATAACTTTTTAAATATATTTAATATTTTTAACATGTAGTGTTTTAACTTCATAAGTTGTTTGTTTTTTAAGTCTTATATTTATAATTTTTTTTAACATTTTAATTTTGTTAGCCATTTTAGTCCTATTGTTGGGAGAAAGGCAGGATATAAATTAATAAAATAATAATGACAAGACGATGACTATCACTATGGGAGAGAAAGAAGAGGTAATGGATAAATATGTCCATAATTTCCTTCAGTTTCATAACTAGTGTATTTTAAAACCAAAATTCTAGCATGTACCCTCCTGATTTAAAGAGAATAAAAATTTTACTTAGGAAATCTTTGCTTTCTGTAAAACATGATTCCTCTGAGGTCACCATCTAGTTCATCCAGAGTACCCACTAATGTCTGGACTGAAACAGGAATTCACTTTATTGTCTTGACATATTGCCTCAGGGAACTGGGAGGATTGGTCATTATGCTTGCAAAACAACTTCAGCTTGAAGGAACCAGATATTTAATGGTTTCTAAACACAGACTATAAATAAAAATGTAATCCAAAAGAAGAAAAAATCCAGCTTCACAATCTTTAGCATTACTTAAAGCAAACATTCTAATCTGCAGTCTAGCTGAGATGAAGTACTTGGATTAAACTTGTTTAGACTGATTGATTGCTATAAGATTTAAAAATTAGTCTCTTTCTATTTTGGGACTGAATCTTAAGCAGAAAGAAAGGAAGAAAGATCCAGAAAGGTGTCATAGTAGTTTATTCAGTTTTACTAATCAAGTAAGTTCTGCTTCTTAGTAAAAACTGAATGATGGATCACTTGGGATTTGTATGTAAGTAGCTCTGAGTTCATAGAAGGAATAGACTGATAAATGTGTGATGAGATAAAAATATAAATGTTGTACTGTAAAACCTGAAAGTTTGTATCAGATGGAAACATTTCAGAGACACGTTTCGATTTGATATTGAGTTAGGCCAAAAAATTTAGTGTATAGTAATAACATTTCTTAATACAAACTTTGTTAACAGGTTTTCTGTATTTGTATTGATACATAAATTTATAAATATAATATGGTGAGTGGGTGTGCCTCCAAGTCACCTGTCGACTTAGGGCAGCCCCATGAACTTCATTGAGTTTTCTTAAGCAAGACATGCTCAGAGGTAGTTTCCCTTCTGCTGAAATATTTACCAAATGGCTTTACTTGAATTCCTGCCCCCACTTTTAAGAAGAAACTGTTGGTGTCCAGGGCCTGCTGAAGGGTTTTTGGCATCCTAAGACTCTAGTACACCCATATTCAATGTAGAGGAAAATGAGAGATCTAGAATTAAATGTTATTTGTATGTATATCGCATTTAGAAAAAAAATAAAGTGTGTAACAATGTAAAAAAATTAAAAAATATGTTCTTAAAAATAACAACAGCTTCACAGAACCTGGAAAAAAATTGCACAGGGCCAGTGCTGAGTCTTCCTCAAGCCTGAAGAACAGCATAGGGTCTGGAAAAACTTATGTGTCCTATATACTATCACTCCATATGCGATGCGTGCCATAGTGCAGCTGCTGGGTGCATTTTGCTGCCTGCCCATTTTGCCATTTTGCCTAGTTAACTGAATTCTGAGAGGCAGTTTAGTGTAGTGATTTGAGTGTTAGACTACAGTTTTGGAGACCAGGATTCAAGTCCTTGTTTGGCCATGAAAATGCGCTTGGTGACTGTGGGCAAGTCATATTCTCTGAGCCTCAAAAGAGAGCAAAGGCAATCCCCCCTCCAGTCTTGCCATGAAAACCTGTGATAGGTCCTCTTTAGGGTCTCCATCAGCTGAAAATTACTTGAAGACATACAACAACAACAAACCAAGTTCTGCCATATTCTGGGCCCATTTATCCAAAATTCGCGTGGGTCTGTTTCTGCAATGAGATAGCATAGAAGCAGTTCCACTCCTCTTTCGCATTCCTTTGACCTCACAAGGACCGATCCTTGTGACATCAGAGGGATACACTTTGCTTTCTGTATTTAGCTGTGGTTTCCTTTCCCTAACACAATGGTTCTCAAACTGTGGGGCGGGACTCTGGAGTAGGCGCAGTAATTGCTCAAAGCAGAGAGAAAGAAAAGTCAGGAAATTTGAAAAAGAAGGACAAACGTGTGTGTGTGTGTGCATGTGTGCACTGCTGAGGATCTACCGGTCTCTGCAAAAGAGAGAGACAAAGCATCTTCCACTGTTATGCCTTTCTCCAACTCAGACATAGGAAAAATTGGCTTCCCCTTTTTATGCTTTTCCCACTCAGCTTATCTGAACATTCCCTCATTGGCATAGCAGGCATATGGCCCTTAGCTACCTTGGGGCAGTTTCTCCGGTGGGGTAAGAGAGAAGTGAAAAGAGGAGTCAGGGAGCAGGAGATTTCAGGTTTTAGGTGGAAAGTATGTGCAGCACGAGGAGCCAATAGGGGAGAGAGAGAAGGAGAGAAAGGCATAAGATAGGATATGAGAGAAGCAGTATGGAGCAGGGGAGTGCAATGTCCTCATATAGATGTAAAGGGGTTGCAGGGGTAAAAAGTTTGAGAACCACTGCCCTAGCAGAACAACTGCCTCTCATATCTCCTTGTTACTTTTCCTGGAAAAATGGGATGCCAAGGTTATTATTTCAGCAATTTCCTCTCAATTCTAGGAGGTTAGAAAAGGCATGTGCAAAAGCACCATTGCTGTTGGATCTGTACTGAGAAAACTGTGATAGCACCATAGACTTTGTCTGTGGTGACAGAAGCAATAATATAGAGTTACCTATTAGGGAGAGGTAAGAAACATTGAGGCACTGTCTGTGACACATTTGATCAGCCTGCCTTCGACCAAGTGGCTCACAGAAGTATTTCCATCCTCTGGCTGTGTTTGAGGGGCCATAGCTTATTTGTAGAACACTATATTTACACTTAGAAGCAGTTAGGCTCCATGGCAGAGCCACTCCTGATCAATGTTGACAATACTCAGCAAGATGGACCAGTGCCTCTATATGAGACAGATTATTACACTCCTAAAATAGCAAAACCTACTATGTTCTGTTGCCAGGGGTGGATGCCATTTCCCCCACTCTGCGAGAACTTTTTCCTCAGTAGCTATTCCAACTAAGACGCAAATGTGTAACTTTATGTAATTTTAAAACCTGACTTTGCTTGCTCGCTTTTTTCCCCTCGCCCGCTTCCTTCTCTTCTGTTGTATGTTCCAGGCTAGGGCCTGCATACTGGGAGTGTCTTGTTTCCATTAGCACAGTGCATAGACAATTTTAGATATTTTATAAATAAAGATGGTAATAATAATGCCTCTAAGTCTTCCAGTCATGGAAAGGGTTGCTATGATGCCTTTGGAGCAGCTTCTGATCGAAGAATGAATGCTGCTGGGGCACAATGATTGCATACACTTCTTCACAGCCTTAACAAGCTGAGGGGAGCAGCAGGTGGTCCCAGTGTGATAACACTGCAGTGGCATTTCCCTGGGCTGGCAATATTTCCATTCTGGGGGGAAATTATTGCAGTAGCTAATATCAAACGTAGCAGAACATCCATGCATATTAACTTAACAGGTAAATGCTATGGGATTACTCACTAAGGTTCTGCTTTTTCAAGCTTGTAAAATGATATTTCTTCAATCATAGATGCAAGAAAACCATCGATATCAATTCTTTTTTTTCTGCTTCCCAAGTGACCATGGGTTTGCTATTGCAGACTACAGAGGTATCGTTCAAAGAAGAAGCAGATCTGTATGGTGAGGGAATTCATAATTTAAGATGAAATTCTGTACACACTGACCTGGAAGTAAGTCTTGTTGAGGATTATGAGAAGATTATGAGAAGACATGTAGAGAGAGCCAGTGCTGCTCAAATAATTGTATGCGTACTCTTAGATCAGATCAAAGAAAAGGCCTGTCGTAAAGAGGAGCAAAGCCTTTGAGCCCCAGGACTGAATCCCAGTAGTTTTCAGGAGCCATATTGTGGGGTGGGCAAAACCAGAGTTCAAAAATGTGGGACCAAAAATACAAGACCCAGCCTGCTGTGGTCGTTTGAGCGTTGGACTACCACCCTGGAGATCAGGGTTTGATTCTCTGCTTGGCCACAGAAACTCACTGGGTGGTCTTGGGTGCATTCCATACCTTCAGCCCCAGAAAACCCCATGATAGTTTCACCTTAGGGTCAAAATAAGTTGAAAACAACTTGAAAGCACATAACAACATGTAGACTGCAGAATGCCTGCTCCATTAAACCCAGTTGAGTTGTAGCAGGCCAACAGTGATCCATATCTGTGTTTTTAAATGAAAAACATCATGCACTTAGTTGTGGTAACAAGCAATGTCAGATGATTATTCTGATTGCTCTGTTAAATAAATAAATAAATAATCACAGACTTGAGCCTCTGATGAATGTGCAATGGCAATATGTAAGGACATGGATATCACAAGGCAGATTTCGTATTTGGGTAGATGAACTCTGAATGTTAGGCTCACCAAATATGAGATCAGATAATATAAAATAAACTGACAAAGAATTTTAAAAGGATGAGGGAGAATAAGAATGGGACTGTTTTTCATCTGTGAACCTTATTGAAGCATCCCCACACCCACACACAAATAATTGATCACAAGGTGTGTTTTTTTATCTTCTTTGCCAAAGCACAACTGTAAACAGACTTGTTTTTAATTTCCCTTGGTTGATGAGCATCATTTTCAGTTTTTCTCTAACAAATAGGATGCTAGATTGTTGCATGATTGTGGCTTTCATGAACAAAGCAGAAGTCACATTTTCAAGTCTGTCATTATCTCGAGATGATGAGAAGCTAAATTATGGATATGTCCCCCCTCTCTCTTTCTTTCTGTTGCATCTGTTTCCTGAATGTCCAACAATCTTTTTAATCTTTCACAAGATGATCCTTAAATGTCTTGCTAATGACCAAAATATTGAGCACTGAAGAGGCTACAAAGCCTTCCAGACTCTACTGGCCTGGTTAACCTTTTCCATAGTTGATGCAGAAATAATTAATGTGAATGTATTCATGCTTGAATCTCACATCCAAAATTAGGCACATAGACAATTAGAATTCCTGTGATGCATAACTAAATAGTTTTCTCTGCCACATTTCGCTGTCCAGTATCATGTGAATCTACTTTTCCTTTTAAAATATTTACCTGTATTCTGGTTCATTTAGAGCTGGTTCTGACATAATCTGTGCTGAGTCCCTCTCCATGCTGCTGCCAGCATCTGTCTGAGTAACTATCCAAATGAAAACAAAATATTTCTCTCAGTGTCTTGTATGTTAACCTTCTTAAATGTGGTGATATATTTTTGAAGAATAGAGGGTCATTGTAACAGTCTTTCACAGCCGTGTCCCCACTGGGGGAGTACTGTGTTCATCTAAGCATCTAATCATCTGGTGCCTTCATCAGGAACAGGTCTTCTGTAAAGCTAATGAATCCTAATAGCCTATTCAAGACCATCCCAAAATGTAGAGATATTTCACAATATTACAGTGCTGCTGAAAAATCCATCCATTCTCTCCTACAAAGAATGGAAGGATTGCAGCCAAACTTATAAGGAACAAAAGAGTCCAAGGGATGCTGCTGGTGGTAATAAATAAAATCTTTGTCCCAGCTAATCAAAGCCCCAGTTCTTTGTCCCACAAGCCCTGGTTCTACTACAAAGTTGCCAGAGTGTTTTGAATTTTAAAATGCTGCAAGTTGTCAGGTTGCCCTACACACAACAAGTGTATTGGTGTTTTTATCATTCATCTACATGTGCTTAGGGCTGGTTTCAGTGTTGGTGGGACCAACCTAATGGGCCTACCTGACTGTAGCTGACAAAACCAGCAGTATATCAGCCATTACTGTGTGAGATCTCTGCTATGTTTTCCTCAGTGTCCCAGGAAGGAATAGGAAGTATGTGGCCCTTAAGATATTGTCGAACTGCACGTCTCATGAGGCCTAGCCGAGGGTAAAAAATGATGGGAAGTACAATCCAGCATATTGTTATCAGCTTCAGCTGATACTCCAACCGCGCCTCTTCATAGAATCATAGAATCATAGAAATTCAGAGTTGGAAGAGACCACACAGACCATCCAGTCCAACCCCCTGCCATGCAGGAACACCCTCAAATCAATCCCGACAGATGGCCATCAAGCCTCTGCTTAAAAACCTCCAAGGAAGGAGACTCCACTACACTCCGAGGCAGCAGATTCCACTGCCGGACAGCCCTGACCGTCAGGAAGTTCTTCCTGAGGTTCAGGTGGAATCTCCTTTCCTGCAGCTTGAATCCATTGCTCCTTGTCCTGGTCTCTGGAGCAGCAGAAAACAAGTCCCCTCCTTCTTCTACGTGGCATCCCTTCAAATATTTAAACATGGCTATCATGTCCCCTCTTAACCTCCTCTTCTGCAGACTAAACATACCCAGCTCTCTAAGTCTATCCTCATAGGGCATGGCTTCCAGACCTCTCACCATTTTGGTCGCCCTCCTCTGGACTTGCTCCAGCTTGTCAATATCCTTCTTGAATTGGGGTGCCCAGAACTGGACACAGTATTCAAGATGGGGTCTAACCAAAGCAGAGTAGAGTGGTACCAGTACCTCCCTCGATCTAGACACCATACTCCTATTGATGCAGCCAAGAATTGCATTGGCTTTCTTGGCTGCCGCATCACACTGCTGACTCATGTTCAGCTTGTGGTCTATGAAGACTCCTAGATCTCTTTCACACGTACTGCTATCCAGCCACGTGTCCCCCATCCTATATTTGTGGATTCCATTATTTCTGCCTAAGTGTAGGACCTTACATTTCTCTCTGTTGAATTTCATTTTGTTCGCCCTGGCCCAGCTCTCCAATCTATCCAGGTCATTTTGAATTTTGATCCTGTCCACTGGCGTATTAGCAAGCCCTCCCAATTTGGTGTCATCTGCAAATTTGATCAGCATGCCCTCTATTCCTTCATCCAAGTCATTGATAAAAATATTGAACAGCACTGGGCCTAGGACAGAACCCTGTGGCACCCCGCTAGTCACTTCTCTCCAGGACGAAAAGCAGCCATTCGTGATCACCCTTTGGGTTCGGTGATCACCCTTTGGGTTCTTCCTAGAATTGGATGACCTAAAGATGATAGTGCATGCACTGGTAACCTCAAGGTTGGACTTCTGCAATGAGCTGTACATTGGGCTACCTTTGTATCAAGTTCAGAAACTCCAACTGATGCAACATATGGGAGCCAGATTGATTACAGATACAGCGAGGAGTGAGCATATCACACCAATATTAAAACCACCTCACTGGCTGCCAGTTAGTTTCCAGGCAAAGTACGAAGTTTTGGTCATTACCTTTAAAGCCCTACATGGTTTTGGCCCAAGTTACCTGCAGGATCACCTCCTCCCATACGATCCGCCCCATACACTCAGGTCCTCTGGGGGCCATTTCCTTAAACCGGCCAGGACTAGACTGGCAATAGTCACCCAGAGGACCTTTTCATCAGCTTCCCTAGCTGTCTGAATTCAAAAAAGTGCTAAAGACCTATCTCTTCTGGCAGGCCTACCCAGTCGATTTTTAACTATACTTTTAATTGTACTTTTAATTAAGATATATTTTGATTATGATATATTTCTATTTTAAATGATTTTGTTGTTTTACTGTATTTTGGCCATAAGTTGTTTTTAATTGTATCTGTGTTGTACTCTCTCAAGCCTGGGGAGAGGTGGGTAGCAAATAAAAGTTTATTTGTTGTGTTTATATGCTATCTTTTCTCCCAGAATGGGATCCAAGCCTGCATATGGCTGCCTCACTCACACTATGCACCAGAGCCTTTGCATTTGTTTTGTGTTACAAATTGAGAGTTGTGGGATTGGCTGAATCCTGTTGTTGCTTTTGAATTCTGTTCTTATCTTTCAGTGTGTTAGCCACCCCTCCCAGTATTGTGTCATCAGCAGACTTGGTAAGAATTCCCTCCATCCCATTATCTAAGTCTCTGAAAGAAATGTTGAAGAGAGATGGCCCTAGGACAGAACCCTGAGGCACTCTGCTCAAGACCTTCTTCCAGGCTGAAGTGCAGCCATTGATGATGCCTCTTTGAGCATGGTTTTTCTGATCAATTATGGACCCATCTGACAGTGTTTCTGTCTATTCCATATTTAATCACTTTGCTAATCAAAATATTGTGGGGAGGCTTATCAAATGCTTAGCTGGGATGGCACCCACAGTATTCCCACCTTCTACTAAACTAGTGACTTGGTCAAAATATATAGATATATATATATAAGATTAGTTTGGCAAGATTTGCTCTTGACAAACCAGTGCTGGCTTCTTCTGATCACTGCTGGTGTAGTGGTTTGACCACTGGACTATGACACTGTAGACCAGGGTTTAAATCCCTGCTCAGCCGTGGAAACCCACTGGGTGACCTTGGGCAAGTCACATTCTCTCTCAGTCTCAGAGGAAGGCAAGGACAACTTCTCCAGTGGCATAGCTAGAGGGTGGGGAGGCAGTCTGCCCTGGGAGGCACTTTTTGGGGTGTGTGGCTCACTCATTGTTTGGTAAGGGAGGAGGGAGGATTCTGGCAAATGGGACGTAGACGGAGGGGGAGGATTCTTCTGAAGGAAAGGAGTGTGGTCAACTGAGTGTTGGAGTCAGAATCCAGAGTGAGTGAAAGAAAAGATGCACCTTTGCATTCCAAAGCCATGTGTTACCGGCTGGAGCTGTGCAGAGCTTGCTGACACTTGTAGTATCTTCTCACCTCCCATGACAGAGGTTCCCAGGTAGATGCCCAAAGGGGCATGAGATCTTTGGTCCTTGCCCCCTAATTTCCAATCCCATAGGGTGTCTTGTGGTCAATAAGTGCTGGGGTTTTGCTCCCTACTCAAAGAAAGTAGTAGTAATAGTAGTAGTCTCTTGGAGCATGGGCAGACTGCTTTCACCTACTATCAATGAGGAGGACAGGGGCAGGCATTTTGAGTTTTTGTGCGAGGTCTGTGTATATACACACACTGTTCGAGATACCCAGCTGCCACATCTATATGAGTATAGTTTTGGGTATATGTATAACTTTTTAGGACAACAAGTTCCAGAATCCCCTCCCTGTAGTATTAAAACGCTTAGTGTTTTAGTGTTTTATTATTACAGTGTTTTAATTTATTTCCCTATACGTTGTTTTGACTTTTTGTATTATTTTTGGTGTGTATTGAGAGGGGCAGCAAACTCTGGGACTGCCCCAGATGGCAAAAGCTCTAGCTATGCCACAGAAACCCCCTTTGAACAAATATTGCCAAGAAAACTCTGTGATAAGTTCTTATGGTTGCCATAAATTGGAAACAACTTGAAGGCACACAACATCAACAACATTGAAATGGATATCCTTTTATCAAGTGGAAATGGCTCCCTTTCCCAAATTAACCTGAACACTTCAGATTGCTTGCCTAACACCGAAAATAAATTTGCTCTACAAATTGCTTCATAAGCTACCTTTTCTCCTTGAGAGTTTAGTTTTAGTGTAACACTGAATATTATGTTTTGAAAATCCATGAGGAAAACCCATTTTTGTTTTGGAGTTGAACATCACCAACAAAAAAAGAAATGTTTAGACTTGAAATAAATATGACCAAATTGTAGACATGTGTGAATACAATCAATAGTGAATGAATGATAAAATATTTATATGTACCTAATGGAAAATTTGGTGAGCTGCCGATGTTTCTGAGCTCATCTAGTTATAAATGAATAAAAAAAAAATCTTTGTTTTCTCTGTAAATTTTATACTCTGTATGGGCTGAAGAATAAATACAAGGCCTAGGGCCTGGGCCATTTAAAGTATTCAGGCTTGTTGTTGTGTGCCTTCAAGTCATTTCTGATTTATAGTGACCTCATTGTGGGGTTTTCTTGGCAGAATTCATTCAGAGGAGGTTTGCCATGGCCTTACTTTGACATTGAGAGAATGTGACTTGCCCAAGGTCATCCAGTGCATTTCCTTGGCCACACAGGGATTCAAACACTGGTCCCCAAAGTGTTTGTCCAGCACCCAAACCACTACACTACACTGGCTCTTACTTCTGAGTAAGCATGGGCTGAATTCAGCGGCACTTCATTGTATTAAAAATTAGACTTTGTGAATATAAGGATGAAGTAAAAAAATAAAACAGAATTGTTAGCTGAGATTGCAGATGTACAATCATCTTCTAACCTAAGCCCATTAGAGATTTTTTTGGTTTCTGTTTAGCACAGAGCTTTCCAAACTGTGTGTTGTGACACGTTGATGTGTCAGCTGCAGTGTGTAGGTGTGTCGCACAAATATAACGGGTGGAGGGGCTGCCTCTGCCACTGGCCCAGGCCAAGGAAGATCCCAGTGAGGGCAGCGGGGGGGCCAGGCTCAGGTGGAGTGGCTGCTACCACCACCCTTGGCTGAGGAAGACCACAGTGAAGGTGGTGGCGGTGGGCCGGCTATGGTGCAGGGGCTGCCTCCACTTACTGAATTACTGTGTTGTGAAATGATGCATGTCTAAAAAGTATGTCACCAACATGAAAAGTTTAGAAAGCTCTGCTTTAGCACCTTTTTGAGCTAAACCACAAGTTTAGAAACCAGGTTGGAGGGACAAGCATCAGAAATTGTTCAACCCCAAACTAGCCAGGGCCATAAATGAACCTCATTATAATACCACTAATTGCTTCCGTCAAATGTTGCAGGTTTTTTTATTCATTGTTCAATCAATTCTATTTTCTTTTTCTTCAACTGAACTGCACCTATGAATTCAAGGCTAAAAAATCTAATAAAATATTGAAAGAATCAAAAAATCCCTGAGATTGCTGTGACGACCTGAAGATTAGCTTAGGATAATTTCTACTCCAGCCTTCTGAAACCTGGTGACCTCCAAATGGGGGAGGAGGGAGGATAGTTATAACATTTATTTATGTTCTTCTTTTTATCCTGTCAAGGACTTAAGGCGGCTTACAAAAGTTGAAGCACATATAAGCATCCCTGGCTTTTTGATGGGCTAGGGACAAGAGCACTATCAAAAAGTGGGCATGGTTGAAATGCTGAAACTAGCCTTTTAAAATATATTATTATGTATTTTATTACTGTATATAAATTATTTATTGTAAGCACAAATAAACAAGAGATGCACCACAAAGGACTTCCCCAAGATGGCGCTGAATTGACTGGGAGAAAAAAGTGTCCCATGGTTGTAAAAGCACTGTGCACACATGATGAAAGAGTGGGCCATGCATCGAATATACAGGTTCTGGATATAATTCAAATTAGTCCAAAGAGTGGGTTGTTGAAAGATGGCTTGTTGAAAAGCGGGGACACCTGTATTTCTAAACCATCACATCACACAAAAGTTAAAAATATAATTAAATATCATTACAATTCAAATCAATTAAAAGCATGACCGTTAAACAAATTTAGATAATGCAGTGCATTATGAAAGGTCCTTTCCTCCTGAGCAGTCAGTCCTCAAAGGCCTGCTGAAACACAAAAGTCTCCATCTGTTTGTGGAAAGTTATAAAGGAGGATACCGGTCTAACCTCCAGGAAGGGAGTTCCAGAGCCTGGGAACAGCCACTGAGAAGAACCTTCCCATCTTTCCGCACCCAGACAGGACTCTTTTCACAAGCTACAACACAGAGATGTGAGAGGGATAATACTTATGGCAGCCAGCATAGGTAGAAATGGGAGAGTGCAGGAGTCTTGGAGCATTCATATAATAAGGACTTAATTAGGCCAACAGCTGTGGAAGGCTCTGAGCCTATATAAAGACCAGAATAGGAGGAAGCTATTGCAGCCAACCATTCCTATTGGTGGAAGCAGCCCAGCTTTCATTCAGACTCCTTGCTTTGTTAGAAATACACCATAAAATGATATCCTAGATAACTTATAGTACAGTCTTTTGCAAATGTACATGGAAGGAAGTCCCACTGACTTTAGTAAGGCTTGCTTGCATGTAGGTATACAATGAGAGCAAGCATGGTATACTGGTTCAAGAGCTGGACTTAAGACTCTGGGGGACCAGGGTTCCCACTCAGCCAAGGAACCCCACTGGGTGGTCTTGGTCAAATCACACTCTCTCACCCCAGAGGAAGGCAGCAGCAAATCTCCTCTGAATAAATCTTGCCAAGAAACTCCTGTTATAGGATCATTATAAGTTGGAATGGTCTTGAAGGCACATAATATCAAATGCAGGTAAGTTTGTAGCTCCATCAACTTTGTCCACTGTCTACAAAGAAATTCACCTAGGCAATGAAATGAATGGAAGCTGTACCACAGTAGTACAGAGGACATTTTACTTTCCATGTCTGTTGAGCATAAATTCCTCCATGAAATATGAACTTTAAAAGGTCCTTATCTAAGGCTCTCCACCCTTTCAGAACTAAAACCCAGAGCAGACTCACCATACTACTGACATGGGAGTCACCAGCTACCACTACTTCCCAGAGTATTTTTCTCTTTGCCTTCTTGCCTCATTTTATTTATTCTGATATTTATTTATTTATTCTGATAACTAAAAGGCACTATTTGTATGTATGTATGTACACACACACATAATGTTCATTAAAACTTCTTTGTTTCTCTTGCAATACATCTCTGTTTCTCCCATCTGAAATCCTAAATCAGAGCTACACTATTTTATTCTATGCTAAATCTGGCATATTTGGATACCGCAAACTTCAATGCGATTAAGGCACGGTTTTATAATTACTTATTATGCAGTGATCTCACTGTACCCAGTGCAACTGCTCCAAGACCAGAAGTGATTTAAAGACTGCATTGTGCCAGGTCAAGAAACTGAGCACTCCAAAGTCAGGAAATTCTTAACTACCAAATTCTTATTGTGGTCATATTTTAATTATCTATGTTAATCACAGAAAATTCCCTAAGGAACAGTAGGTAGAACCAGACAGAAAAATGCTATGTTAATGTATTGGTAGAATTCATAGTGCTGTGGATATGGAGTTAAATCCAGATCTAATCATGCTTAAGGACCCATTTAAAGGAATGAGAATTAAGTTAGTCCTGACTAAATTTTAGTGGGCCTCCCTTAAGCATGACTAAATATGGCTGCAATCTATACTACTGCATTTGGAGCCATCTTCCATAATACATTTTAGGTATATGCCTAAAACAGGAGTGGGCAACTGTGTCGAGGGAGGCCAAGTTTTGTGCCTTAAATGAATATAAAATATGCATGCAGAAATCACATACTTTAAAATACATGTATACACATTGCAAGATACAAGTGTTGGAATTGGCTAGAAATACAGGCTTGGGCTCCCTTATCTGAAATGTCTGGGACCAGAAGTGTTTCAGATTTTTTCAGATTTTGGAATTTCACAGAGCCTCAGTCACATCTCATCCGTTCGCTACTTGTGTTGCGTACGAGACGCCACTGAGGATCTGTGAAATGATGGGAATCCAAGCATAGTACTTAGTGCAAATCCAAGCCTCCTGCCATTTCACAGATCTTCTCTCTCCCTCTTTTTGCCACCAGCTGCTCACTTTTGCCTTCGAGGCAGCAGCTGCAACACTCCTCAGATCTGAGAGAAGAACAAGCAGGAGCGCCACAGCTGCCTCAAAGGTGGAAGCTGGTGGCTGGCTGGCTGCAAAAACTTTTGGGTTTGGGAGGTGTTCGAATTTCAGATTTCCAGATAAGGAAGGCTCAACCTCCTGGTACTTGAATGTACATTCAATGGTAATGAGATGCTTTGCTTCACATAATAAGCAAATCACCAGTACATCAAATGCTAGAAAATCCTCTGTGATGATTGCAGTGTTTTGCTAACTCTCCTCAAACTTGAAGAGCCTTGTGCTGTTTGACATCTATCCATCATTCCCTTCTGGGGATCATTGTGTGAGGATGTGGGAAATGGCTGTGGCAGCTCAGCTGTGGAATGCCCTCCCTTTGGTAACCTGACCAGTACCAATGCTGGCTTTGTTAACACCATGGCTATTTAGCAAAGCCTTTGAAACCTAAGTGAGTCACTCCAAAGTATTTATGTGCATTCTTAACATTCTTGATCTGTTTTAAACTTGTCACCATGTTTAATGTTTTTTCCTCTATTATTTAATTGTTTTTAATTGATTTGCTCTGTTAATAGTCTCTAACTTGTACACCACTTTAAGATCTTGTAAAATGGAGTGGGATGTAGATATTTAACTAAATGTATAAATAAAACTTCTCATTACTTGGAAGCAGCATGCACATGTGTAATAGCAGCAGTCTACTCTGGGTGGATCAGGATGGTATTTTTGTAGAAAAACTTTGTAGCAGGCTTTGTAGCCATATAATCCCAGCCTTACGTTTATCGTCCTGACCCTGAACTCCTTGCTTTTAGATCTGCAGAAAAGATGTGCATTTCACCTTCAGCTGACACACATCAAGTAACAAAAGCAAAGACATAAAAATAGCATTTAACAGTTCAGCAGAAATGCAAGGGTTGCATGCTGTCCTTTTTAGGCCTGGTGGTCTTTTGATTGCTAAAAATGCCTTCATATCTAATCCATGAAATGCATGACTGAAGAAGGATTTTGCCAGCCTGATTCAGTGGAAACATTTTCCTCTGTCTTCTTAAACTGTATGTACTGAAGGACAGTCATGTTTACAAGAGAATGGAAAAGTTAGGTTTTTGGATGACAACTCCCAGATGATTAGTCCTAACACTCATAGTTTCCAGTAGATTTTTCTTCATAATTCTTGAGACAGGGCCAGTTTAGGTTTAATGGCTCCCTGGGGACAAATCAGCTTTGGTGCATCCCCACCCTTGGCAGGCTTCTTTGGCTGTGGTGATTTCATTGAAGCGGAGCTGGACTGCCTCACTTTAAATTTCCAACAATGCCCAAAGGAACACTAGGTTGGGAGCACTTTGGAATACTGAAAGGGTTGTGGGCGCTCCATTCAGCTGTGTGGCACTGCTTGTAGTGTCAGTCCAGAAAAAAATATATGAATAATTGATCAGGCCAATCAGTAGTGGGGCTTGCAAGGGTATCGGGTGCTTGTGCTAGCCTTGCCAGCAGGAACAGGGAATTAGTCAGTAATAAAGTACAATGACTGTTTGCAGGGCTAAAGTGCCAGGAATTTCTGGGTTGATTGCATCCTCCTTAGACTTCCTTTTGAATTTGGCTGCAATCCTCACAGTAGCTGTGGAGGAGTACAAATTGTGTGAGCAGCGAGATACCATTGCAGACGATGTCGTCGTAAATAGCAAGGTAGTTGGTGGTGGGCTGGTCTTGAATAGACTATCAAGGTCCATTAATTCTATAGAAGAAAAGAACCAAGCCGAAAATCTTCAGCTTGTGCTCCTTTATATTGTTTGCTGTAAGAACCCACCAGTTTATAACATTTAGCTCATGACCGTTTGGCCCTATGATCTTGCCCATGTAATTTTTGATTCCTGCTAGTCTGTCTTTGGTGAACATCAACAAAACATATTGTGCTAGGTAGCTACTTCACTAATCATTCATTCCAGGTTGTTCCATTTGAATGCTACTTCGCCTGTACTCGGAAAGATAACAGAATGGCAACATACTTTTTTTTCCACCATCACTATATTTGCACTTCAGTAGGATTAGTTCCTGTGTTTGCTTTCTTGCATTTGAAATATAACAATACCATTCATATCACCCTGTTTGCTCTGCCTTCTGCTCCATGATTAGTGTTTAAACACACGCACGCACACACAAGGAGCTGTAATTGTGCAATTGCATCTCCACACCATTGGAAAGATGAACACATGCCCTGTCGTTTCCACCGTTTCTTTTCAATGCCTTTTACCGTGAACCAGCATTGCCTGGTTCTGCTCTGGTATATTGGTCTTTAAACTTCTGTGTATTTATTCTTTATTTACTCTTTAAACTTTTCCTGACTCCCATGGTTCTGGACAGTAATGCTTGATAGGCTTACATCAGAATTGTGCCATTGTGCTAACTCCCCATATTTAAAAAGAAAAGAAAAGAAGAAACATAACAGAGAACAGGAGTGCAGTGGTTCTCTTGAGAAGGTCTTGGGAATCCCATTGTCCTCCCAGACCAACCACTGGAACCAGTCTGAGGTTTCCCTGCTGAAGATCCCTGGAAATCCCCAAGGAGGGAGCAGTGAACTACCCATGCCATGCCTACTATGCTCCCAAAATTGCAATGAAGTAGAACAAGACATTGGCAGCTAGATGAAGGTCAGTAACTGTAACAGGCTTTGGCCCTGTCTCCTGGTCTTGAGTGTGATAAGGGACCCCCAAATTCTGTTTAGCCACTACTACCCACAAATTTATTCCACATGACTCAATAACTTAGTGGGAAATTACTGAAGGGTTTAATTTGCACTATTTCCATCTCTGACTCTGCAGAACTTTTTCCTCTCCCTTGCATGGGTGATGACAGTCCTATATACACACGCATGAGCACACATTGAGCAAGTAATGTTATATTACCCAAAGGATATCTCGTTCCTGAAGGCACCTTATAAAGTTGCAAAACAGTCTAAGACCCTTTCTGCAGTGTCCTCTCATCCTGGCACAGGGACGGGAGAGGAGCAGGACCACGACAACACTTCTATATGAAATTGTCACAGTCCCACTCCTCTCGCATCCCCAGGCAGCGCAATCATGGATTAAATCATTGATGGGTTTTACCCGTTAATGACTCATGATTGGGCCACCATCCCACACTTACCTGTCCTGTGGAAGAGCAGGAAGCAGGATGGCAGTGCTTCCTGCCCCAATACAGCCTGGGAAAGTGCCTGGCTGTGCTGTGAAGGAAGAGGTGTGCCCATCATGGTCCCTTCCACATCGAGCTGGTCCGGTGCAGAGGGGAGTGCTCCTGTCGTGCTCCCTTTCCAGCAGAGCTGCTGCTGGGATTGCCATTGCAGGACCATTGGAGGTAGGGTATGGAAAGAGCCTAAGTCATATTCAGCTGAGGTTAAAAAGAAACATAAGCTCTAATGCAACTAGCTGAACATTCCTACTCTTACAGTGCAGAGAGTGTTCAGGGTCTCTGGATGTTCTTGGGAAGCTAGGAGCCTGGACCTCTTTGTCCAAATTATGACCCAGCTTCCTGAGGGACCATAAGGCAGGCAACACCTCCCCCACTTCTCCATCAGTCCCATAGTCTCTCAAGGCTCTTGTGGCTCTCTGTTTTTACAACCTTTCATCTTGGAAGTTTCTCAAAGATTCCACACTTCTGCCAAAACTGTCCTGCTCATTGGGCAGTTGACTCGTGTGATCTCTTGCTCCTACATGATGCTGAACCCCAATGTATCCTAAAACCATTTGTTTACCTGGAGAAGAGACTTCAGCTGTGTCACCTAGATAATGAGAGAGCCCATTATCACAGCACTGGACGATTTGAAGTGGGAAAAGAATTGATTTCAAGTGACCCAGCAATGGTATGACATGTTGCAGCACGGGGAGAGTCACCCAGTAATGCAATAGACTCCAAGCAAAGATAGGACTAATGTAGTACAATTTTGGTTTAATAGTGTTGTGTAATAAGCATACTAGTATTTGCAGACACTCCACACTCTGCTTACTTTTATGACAAATCCAACTTCTGTCTGTGCTCCTGTAAGACATGCTATACTGAAAACTTTTCAGAATGAGTTTCAAAGAGCCAACCTGCAATTTTACCCTTTACTCTGACGCCAAAATCAATTTAACTGAAGCTAACAAAGGGTGACCTTGTGATTGTGAAGTAATTGGAATTCTTTGGCTTATAGAATTTTGAAAACAGAAACTAATCATTTTGCAATTCTTTTGAAAAACAACTGTGTATGTGTTTGCAGGCTAAACATTTTGATTCCTGCTCGCCTTGGGTTTGTTTCTTTTTTTTTTTCTTTAAAAAAAATCAGGTTAACCTGGCTGCTTAGGCAGACTTTTGCCAAATAAGGTGTGAGGTATGTGAAGGAAAGCATCCAAATTCAATGCAAGCCCTTCAAGCGCAGCCATGAGACAGTAGGCTGCAGTATTTATGTTACCTCACAGTACCTTTCTCAGCTTCCATTTTCTATTTTCTGGATACTCAAGGTCATCTGATTTTTGTGCCTCCTAAAATATACACAGAGCAGGATGCTGGCTTAAGTTCTCTTCAGAGTGCTTGCCAGGGATTCTAAATACATGGCCCTCATTGAATGCCTGCAAAGGATCAAAACGGGAAAGTGTATGGTGCACGCCAGGTTTATTTCCTGTAATGCTGTGTAAATGTCAGTGAAGTGTATTTTGCCATAAGAAGAGATGGACAGGAAATTAATGGATTTTGGATCCAGGGTAATTGCTTAGGAGTCCATGTTTTATTTACTTATCCTGGCTGTGTGAGATCAGTCAATGGTGAAGCATTTGTTAAGTGTTGCTTTTAATCATGTGTGGATTTTAGAATTTATATTTGAGAGAATTGGCTGCTGTTTGTTTCTCTTAGAAAAGAGAAGTGCAGCCCATTAGACTGGTGATAGATGCATCTATTTCTGGTCTGTGTCACTTTTCTTTATGTTAACACACAGTTCCTTTCCATCGGATTTCTGAATTATTGTGCTGCTTTTTAAAAAGAAAATCTCCACAGATATTTTCATGTAAAATCATGTTCAAATACATCTTTTCCCCCAAATTATGTAGCTTGTTTTGTAAATTATAATTAAGGACAATCCCGCTCAATATATGTGTGTGTGTGCATGCGCGCGTGCACACACATACATTCACTTATTTATTTTAATGAGAACTACATCGGAATAATTGAGAAGGGTGAAAACCACTGGATAATTAGGTTCTGATGCTCACATCTAGGGCCATTTCCGCACTACCCTCTTATAGCGCGATTATTCCACTTTCAACATCCTGTGGAATCCTGGGGTTTGCAGTTTTGGGAGGGGCCAGCCATCCCCTCCCAAAACTGCAAACCCCAGGATTCCATAGGATGCTGAAAGTGGAATAATTGCGCTATAAGAATGTAGTGCGGAAACGGCCTAGGAGATGAACACAACATCAGGTCATTTAAAAAAACAACAGAAAGATCACATTTCTCAGACATCCTACATTAAGAGCATATATGATTGGCCCTCCACATTCTCTTGGGTTAGGAGCACAGAACCCTCATAAAGTGGAAAAATCCCAAATATCAAAATGTGTTGCGGGGGGGAGGAGCTGAGGCATGGTGGGAGGAACCAAGCACCCAGGATTCAAACCAAGTCAGGAGAAGGAGAGGGAAGCTGTGCTATTGGCATGGTGGCCCTATACTTCCTCTCTCACACCCATCTTCTTCCTTGGAAGTGTGGGGGGGCATTGGGAGCGGGTTTGTGGTGCTGAGAAATGAATTTGTGAGCCATCCTTAGCTGGCCAGGTAGCAGCTGGAGGAGGAGGGGAAGGAGGACTACCAGAGGCAACTTTTTAAAGTACCATTTGGACTGATTGGAGCTGCCAAGAGGGAAGATCCTGGAAAAGGAGCACCTGAGGTAAGGGGTCAGGGGTGGAGAAATTTGCAAATAAATCTGTGAAAGTTAAACCCACAAATGTGGACAGCCAACTGTACCATGGGAGGCTGTACTGCTCCCTCTTTGCTTTTCTGCTGGCAGTCAAAGACCTTTTTATTTAAATTGGCTTTGACCATTAACTACTTGCTGTGGAAGGTCCTGTGCAGCCTTGCATGCTGGTCTAGGGGGAAAAAGTAACTGAATAAACAAATAAAAGCTTTATTGAGAAAGACATGTCTTGAAATGGTAGTTGAATACTACCAGACTATGCCTTTTGGGCATAAAAATTTCCCATTCTGGGTGCCGTAGCAGAAAAGGCCCTCTCCTGCATCCTTACCACCCATGCCTCAGATAGAAAAAGGATGTCCAAAAGAACCTCATTTTAAACTAAAGAGATTTGAACGCTTAAGACAGAAAACAGAAGATAAATTTCACAGAATTAGAGATATTCTGCCTGCTTTTTCATCAGGTGATGATACATGATAATAATGCACATAAAATATTTGGTACTTGAGGGTTGTCTAAATCCAGAAGACTGTAAATCTCAGAAAAGCTGTGGTAGTGTGTAGAAAATTCTACATACATATACATATACATATACATATATATACATATATACATATACATATACATATATATATATATATATATATATATAATTAAATGCTATGAACAAACAGCTTGTGCCAGTCACAGTGGAGAGGGAACTAATCCAAAATGGCCTCCACCTGTCAGCCATTTTGTGTGTGTTTCAGCTCTAAAGAGGATGAATAAAGCATGCTGGTTGTGTGGTGAAAGCTGGCGTATTTCCTACCAGACTTAGGGAAGCTTAAGGAGACATTAAGTCAAAAGATCATCTGATGAGGCTGATGCAGTGATGCATTTGTGTTTAACTGTCTTTCACTGTGGTTCTGCTTATACGCTCCATGCAGCTAGGGCAAGCTGCATGCCAGCTTTAAGATGTAAATCTTCTGTGTGATTCTAAGTTGATTCTTTACAATTAAAAAGCTATTTCGTTTAAGCATCTTGAACCGCTAACGTGTTTGAAATCCTCTTCATGCAGTCAGATCATTAAAATTGGTACGAGAGCAATCTCCAGAAATGCCTTCGGCATCTTTCATTAATCTAGATTACATTTCTCAGTAGAAGTGGTGTGGGCTTGCAGTTTATTTAAGGGACATGTTGTGTGGTTTCTAAAACTAACAAGTAGATATCTGTTTATTGGATTAGATTCTAACCTGTCTGGTTGTGTCTAAAAAGATTTTAAGACATAAATAAGTATTTTAAAATTTTAAAACTTACGATGCATGTTGAATATAATGCCTACCATTTTCCATTTTCCGTAATTATATTTCTAATGTCCCTGCAGTGAAAGAAATAATACATAAATTTCAGTAATCATCTGGAAGGAAATATAATAGAAGAGTATTCAATTGTTAATTTATGTCTCTTTCTCTCTCTCCTTCTCTCTATATATGAACCTATCATTTCTGCTAGAGCCAGCATAGTGTAGTGGTTTGAGCATTGGACTGTGACTCTGGAGATCAAGGTTCAAAAACCCACTGGATAACTTTTGGTGAGTCACGCTCTCTCAGCTTCAGAGGAAGGCAAAGGCACATCTCTGAACAAATCTAGACAAGAAAACCCCTTGATAGGGTTGCCATAAGTCAGAAACAGCTTGAAGGCACACAACAATTATTTATACTTATATTTATACTTCTCTGTTTTCCATAGTGAAGAAATTGTTCTGTTTTGCTATAACAATGTCCAAATATGCAAGGAAATATTGATTATGACTTGCAGTTAAAATTTCCTAAGAAAATTCCTAATCTGAAAGGAAACTTTCATCACAAAAGTATTATCTCTGAGTAAGCCTCATGAAATATATAACCCCTTTCTTGCAAAATCTTCTCACTGAATGTTGAAAGACTAGAAGCCTGTTGAAACAAATTTCTCATAGATTGCACCAAGATATTCAAAACTTCGGGAGCTTAGAATCAGAAATTAGCCAGTCTATCCAGTTTAATATGTTAGTTGATTTGCGTTTACAGATCATAATCCAGTTGGCTTTCAGAGTCCCTTTTCCCCTTTGGCAGCTTCTTCACATTCTGAGAGGCTGTCATATAAAATGGAGGTTACTTCCAAAATACATTGCCCTGAGGTGAACTTTCTAAAATACTGGCACCACAAGAAACCGTTCTGTTTGTGTGTAAAAGAAAAGTGTCATAAATAGTTGCAGATACTAAAGAGGTTCTTCATATTATAATCATAGCTGTTTTTCTCACAGAGGTTCAAGACCTGTAATAAAAATTGTAGATAAAATAGGTCCACATAAAACTCCTTATTCAGACTGTTTGTCCATCCCGTTCACTGTTGCCTACTCTTGCTGGAACTGGCTCTCTAGTCATTGGCAAAGATATTTCTCATGACCTGCTGCATGATCATTTCAGCTATCAGTGATTGAGCATGGGACCTTATACAATGGGAGCATATGATCTACCAAGACATGTTTCCCCTGAATTGAGTATTCCATAATATTAGCAACACCTGCCCGCCAAAAGCTTTGCTCTTCATATTCATTAGTCATAGCTCTATTTGGTGAACCACTCAGAACTTTTCTTTCTCTGTTAACTATCACTTCCACCTTAAGGGATTTGAGAGGGTATCATATGATGGAAAGTACAGGAACAGAGGGAGAGAAGAAAAATGTTCAAATTCTGAATTAATAGTAATTAGCATCTGGACAATTTTTCTTAATTATTTTAAGATATTTTAGCCCTCCAACCAGAGGTCATCTCTTTGTCTCTTAGTGATAGATCAGCATAGTGAAGACAGATATACTCTCAACACATGAGGAAAAACACACTTTCTTAATCCTTCACGTACCCTTAAGCTGTGTCATAGAACATTTAGGAAAAGCAGAAGGATCAAGACCAAGTGAATCCAGGGTCAAGACCATGGTCAGGTGAATATATAGTTACAAATCTTGGATGATGCTGAACTGTTTATAATTATATACAGTGGGCCCTCCATATACATGGGGGGTCAGTTCCAGGAACCCCTGCATTACAGAAAAAATGCAAATGCTTGTGTCCCATTATACCTAATAGTAGCAGCATGTGCATGCACAGCTGTGCACACATCACTGCCATTTTAGGTATAGGGACACAGTGCTTCACATGGAATAGAGATCATGGAGAGAGAGGTTACAGTAAAGGAAGACCCACTGTAGGTACATTTGGAACTATTAATTAGTGAGAATAATAAATAATTTAGTAGTATTTAGAAAAAACTAATAACATTAATATGTAGCAATATCAATGTTATTTACTATTTTTTTTTATTTATTATGCAAGCATGTTGTCATAGAAGAAATATGGAGATACTGTGTTAGGTACTAAAGTGATTAACCGTGTTAGGTGCTTTAACACCCATCCCCAAAAAGAAAAGCTTATATGTTTCCTCTTTTAGTTAATATGAGTTGGGGTGGGGGAGAAGAGAAGGTTAGCTTTATTTTATTTTATTTCATTTTATTTTATTTTATTTTAGTTTGAGAGGCATGGAATAAATGGCAGCTACACTCCGCTTAAAGGAAGGAGGAGTTTGACTCTTTTCTCTCTTTTCTTTTCTTTTTCTGTCTGCTACTTTTAAACTTTTAATTCCATTTTTTTACATGTTGTCTTTTTTTGTAATATATTCATTTATGTGTTTAGAGTGTTTTTAGTATTTCTTGGAAAATGTTAATTAAATAAATAATTAACTTTTTAAAAGGCCAGGAAGAACTCTGAATTCGTCTAATGACTTGTGTGCACAGCAGAACCTTCTATGTGATCACAGCTTTTTGTTGAAGCTGTTGCATGGATCTGGATGTGTTGCTAGTTTTGCTGGCATAGTACGATCCAGAGCAGAAGATGTATAGATCTTGCATTCTTTGTCAAGTGTCTAGCCTGGATTATTCATTATCTTCTGACTTTCTATAAATAAAATGAAAGACGAATAGTGCACTGTTAATTCAAAAGGAAAACCATCTTTCTTTCACAATGTAGGCTTCTTTCGAACATAGTTTCCACAGTCTGTCATAAGTATCTGTAGAAGTTACTGAAAACACCTTCAGCAAAGACTGTGGAGGAGACTAAGTACTGAAACAAAGAAAAATGTGGAAGTGCAAAGAGAATATTGCCGTCACGAGACACCCTTTTTTTAAGAAGAAGTAGGGAAAAGAAAAAGTTCAGCTTCTGCCTCTTCAAAAGATTAACAAGCAAAAAAAGTTTTTAAAAAACCACTGTTTGTTAGATCTGAAAGAATTTGTGTTGGCATTAAAAGGATGCCTGCTGTTTCTTGAAAATATCCACAATGACACATAGGTATTCTGGGATCTGATGTTGCTGGAAGCAGAAAAGTAACCATTTGGCATACCCACCAGATGATCAACACAGAAATATAAATGTTAGGATATGGTTTTGATACTTCAGATAGAAAGGTTTGTTCAAATCATATAATGATTTTGTGTGTGTGTGTGTGTGTGTGCACGCGTGCACGTGCATGTGCGCATGTATGTACATATGTGGTTTAGACACTGTACTTTGAACAGAACTGTACATTTGCAGGATTGCTGACAAAGTAGTAAGGTGCAATTTTTTAAAACTTGCAACAAAATAAAAGCCTGTAAATTCTACCGCCAAACTGAAACAATGGTGGTAAACAAACTGAACACTCAAAACTTCTCATAACTAGGGAGAGAGAGGGAGGCTACCATAGCAATTCTGACAAGCCTTAAAAACAGTGTTTTGTCCCTGGTGCCTAGATTTTATAATAAGTAATTTTAAATCAACAGACAAATAAAAACAAAATAATTACTGCCTTGTAAGTCTGGAATATTAATGATAGATGGTTACTTGGATTCCTTTTTGGACTGTATAAATAGGGATTGAGTTGTCTCAGACATGATGGAAGATGTAAAACCAGACCAGGCTATGAAATTCAGCAAAACAGCTGCTGTCAACTAAAGAGGCACAAACATCTTTGTACTTACCCTGAAAGAGGTCAAGGCTTTTCACACTTTTCAAGATGATGTTTCTTCATGTAAGTCAGAGTGCTGCTGCTTTCAGCCTACAGATTATTGTTATTTTATTCATTTATGTCCTGCCTTTTTCCCAATAGTTGTTAACAACATATTTAAAACAATAAAGATTATAGTTTACAGTACAGATTAAAATAAACAAGATGAAACTATACACAAACTTCAATAATAGTATAAATATAAAAGTATTTAACAACAATTATAAACCTAAACCATTAAAATTCATTAGAAGGCTATATGCATACATTAAAAACAGCACCACAGATTAAAAGCCCGTCTCAGTCAGTTTCTAAAAGCTTTGTCTCACAAAGTATCCAAAATACGATAGTCTCAGTTTGGTCATTTCGGCTGCTACAAAGCGTTCAAGCTTGATTTGCTCTCACACTCATTCAGTGGGACATGCTTCCTTTCCATCATGGTGGAACTGTGTATTCCTGTGGAACAGGAGGCTATGCTACTGGTAGTGCTGCTGCTGCTGCTGGTGGGATCTTCCATGTCCTGAGAAACCATAGTAAATGTGCTTGCACTGATAGTAGTATGAGGTGACACTGGCTAAGGATTTCTCAGAGAACAGGCATGGCAGTTTAGTTACCCCTGGTTAGCACTCCAACTAAGGAAGCACTGGTAAACCACTTCTGAATGTCCTTTACTATGAAAACCCCATGATGAGACAACACAAAATGAAACACCTCTCAGAATCTGTTCCATTTTGTGCTTCTCAACTTTTCTTTCTCTTCTCTTTTCTCTCTGTGTCTCCCCCTTTGTCTTTCTCCCATTCTTTATTTGTTTCCCTTTATTTTCTTCTTCCTTGATCTCTTTCTTTTCATTCCCTTTACTTTCCTCAAATTCCACTCTTCTCTCTCCTTAGGCTTTTTAAAAAGCCTCCAGTAGCACCACTAGGAGATTTTTAAAAGCCACATTGCTATGCATTGAGGTGATTTTTCTAGAGGGATTTTCCCCTTTCTTTCCAGAATTGACCTCCCACATTACTGCCCCCCGCACCCCCCATATTCATTTAAAGCCTTTGGCAACTGCAGTGGTGGAGGTTCCACACACCAGCTGTATATTCAGCTTTACTTGAATAATGAGTTTTCTTTTGGTGTATAGTATTTTTTTAAAAAGAAAAAAAACAGTGTCCATTGCATACTCCTAGAAAATGTCTGAGCAGTTCCTACATAAATCCAAAAAGAGCTTTGGACTGTGGCCAGTTGAAGATACAAAAATAACCTTGGCATACTCAGATGTTAAAATCCTAACCACTCTTTAATCACATCCGTGGTACTAGCTGAGGACATATCTGTGCGTATTTGTGTTATTTGAGGTGATAGTTCTAAGTAGCAGCCCTTCCCTTTGAGAATGGAGCATTGTTATCTCTGTGTGTGCAAACCCTCCAGTCACACAAGGCCAGGGAGTAGCTACTATCACTTTCTTTTCCTGCTGGTCCCATTAGTTAGTGATAAAGCAGACTCCTTCTTGACATGCAATCTGAAAGAATTGATGGCTTTTGAAAGGGCAGACACCAGGATAACAAAGGGCCTGAGCTAAAATATATAGTTACCTGACAAATGTAGCATTCTCAAGGACTGAAATCAAGCAGTTTCAGCACATTTCTCCTACATTTCTGATACTTCCTTGTGACTTTTTGTAGATTGAAGTCAGATAGACAAAAGAGTGTATGTATGCATCATCCAGTTAGAAACAAACTACATTTTTCAGTTGAAGCCCCATCTAAGACAGGAAATATTTTTGCTTTTGATAAGTTTCCATTATTTCAGTTTGAGTAACCTTTTCTGTTTAATTTGCAAAAGTTATATCTTGACCTGTATAACAATGAAACAGTATATAATCTCAATATTATTGAATTTCATTTTATTTCTTGCCTTTGTCACAGTATGGTACTCATTATGGTCAGGCAGTAAAGATGAACTGGATAAGCATGAAGACAGAGTGGCAGGTGATGCCTTCTATGTCACCAGAGTGGTGAATTGACTCTGGGTTTTAATCTGAACTTTAAAGTTGCTGTCCAAGAAACTGAAGCTATTTTGGAGTTAAGATGTATCACCTTGGACCACTCCTTTAAAATTCTAATTAAAATCTGAAATGTATTGACCACTTCAGCTGCTCCCAAGGAACAAATAAATTTGAGTGTCTGGTATATTATTTAAGTGAAATCATCTGGAGAAAACAGCACCTACTAGCTGAAGTGTTAATGGCTGCTAATTAAAATGACCAACAATCAGAGCATAGCAACGGCTGGCTATAGATTATGTTCGCCACAGATGTACCACTGAAATTGATAAATAATTGCCCTTGTTATTGTGGTTCACCACCTGGACTATCACTGCCAATTTGGCTAGTTGCCAATATCTGCTAGTGGCAGCTGGTGATGCTGAGCAAAGAGAAGAAAATCCATTTGGGGTGCCTTCCTCGATGTCACAACATTGTCTTGTTTCCTACTGCGGCATTTCCATAGTCAGTATAACCATCTGACTATGCTCTGAAATAGTAAGATGACATGCAGGACTGTTTCTCATGTTACCCTATAAAGGCACCCCATCATGCACTCGATTTGGAATCAAAATCTGTGATACATGTAAACACCCTGCATCTTGGAAAAGAACATCACCCTGGCTACTCTGCACCTGCCACTTTCTTCTCTCCAGGGCTCTACCACTGCCCTTTTACTTTCCTCCCTCTATGCTGAACTGCCCTATCCCCTGTCCTGGTGCCTTGATGATACTTCACCCAAGTGGCAGCAGACAGTAGTCCTTTTGTCTATTTTGTTCTTTTAAAACATTTAATCAGTTGTTTGCACTGTATGACAAAATGAAGGCTCCAGCTGTGTCCACTACCTTCTTTACCATAGCATGTTTTCAGTTTAGAGGCAAGCACTCCACTGTGCTGTATATCCTGGCTAATGGTGTGTTTGCACCATGTGCTTATATCAGTTTTGTACCATTTTAACTGTCATGCCTACATGAGGCCTGCAGAAGATCCTAAAGCATCCAGGGATTTGTAGTCTGGTGAAATACTTACAGAGCTCTAGTGCTTCTCTACAGAAAATTGTAACTACTTCACCAAATTACACATCCCAGGATTTTGTAGTAGGGTGCCAAGATGGTTAAAGTGGCATAAAACAGATACAACTGTAGATATGTGTGTGTGCGTGCACATGTGCACACATGTGCAAGCATGCCTTCAAATCACCTGTCAACTTATGGCAACCTCATGAATTTTGTAGGGTTTTCTTAAGCAAGGAATACTCAGAGGTGGTTTTTCCCATTCCTTCCACTTAAATGTAGGTTGTAACACCTGGTATTCATTGGCAGTCTCTCACCTAAGTATTAAAGGGCTGACTCTGCTTAGTTTCCAAGATCAGCCAGGATCTGAACATTAAAAAGAAAATCCCAGAAAGATATGGTGTGGTAATTGGTGTCAATCCCAGCATGTGGCTTACCCAAGTGAGATGTTGTTTTTGCCACCATTCTCTATCATTTGTGGCTCTATTTCTCCTTGTGGTTGTTTAGGGGCAGGGCTGGAATGGCTTGTTCCCCAAAGTCCAGGCTTAGCAGAGGGACCAGACAATTTTAGATGTACTCTCACTGAAAGCAGGTTTCCCATCACTATGGAAAAAGTCACCAGCAAATATTTTATACTCATCAAGGCTGCTGTTCTGCGTGCTATATAAAGAACCTTTCCAAGGAGTCTCTGTAAGATGTAGAAATAGATCAGCACATTTGGAAGCAGCAGCTTGGATAGAAGCCCTTAAGGCTGACTCAGGAACCCTTGTGGGAACAGTGCCCATCCTGAGAGTACCTTTTATGACTTCAAAGACCAGGCCACTCAGTATTTATTAGAGTTTCCTGTGGTGATGTTATAGTATTATGGAAAGAAGATAACATTGGTTTGTAATAAAGCAACGTTTATGCTTTCAAAATCAGAGGAGATTGATGTTATGCTTAAAACACACAGAAGAATCCCCTTCTGAGACTGAAGTGCTGGCTGGGGAATTCTGAGAGCTGTAGACCAAAAACATGACTTTCCCAAGCTCTATTTCTTCTATAGCAGAAAACTAGATAAGCCTGGTGAATAACTGGCTTCTAAAGAAAAGCAAAACTAAAACCCAACACAAGGTGAGCCACTTCAGTTTTGTGGAAGTTAAATGAAGGAAATTGAAGAGAGCATTTTTTTGGTGATGGCATACTTTTACTATAATCTTAAAGCCTCTGGCCTGCAATCATCTCTTGTGTGTGTGTGTGTCTTTTTTTAAAGAATTTACTTTGCAAAAAACCCCAAAAAGTTGTTTTATTGACTGCAAGGTGGTATACACAGGATCAGAACTTTCTTGAGTCTGGGATCATTAGGCCTTATCTCTGAAACTTGTTTGAAAAACCAAAGCACAGTCCTGAACATATAAAACAACATTAGAGGATCATCAATGGCAAGCAAGAATGCCTTCACAGACTGTACTTCCCCTATTTATCCCATCTTAGGGCTAGCCCCAGATTTCAAGGGCTCCGGAAGACGTACATGGTATTAACAGGTAGGAGTAGCAGTTCAAGAGCAGAGTGTTTGGGAGTTCAGAAGGTTACTTTTTTGACTGAAACTCAGAATCCCCAAATGGCTGGGAGTTACTGGGAGTTGTAGTCCCCCCACCAAAAAAAAACACCTCCAACTGTTGGTGTATTAGTGGGTCTCAGCCCTCACACTGTGTGTTCTTCTTTTGATATATTTAAATGGATTTAGATTCAATTTAGTTTCAGAGGTTCCAAGGAGTTTGCACATATATTGAAAGTATGTATTGAAACCGGAGATGACATTTGATAAACAGAAGCTTAGTTGTAAATTAAAATGGGTTTGCAAGTTATGATTATTGAAGCCTGAAATAAGTGCTTACATAATGAACTTCTTAGATATTTTTTGAATACGAGACAACAGATAAAGTGTGCTATAGTAATGCTCTCTTAATACCAAACATATAAGAAGTGCTGGCAGTTCTATGGGAACACTGCTGAATTTGGCTAGAACTATAATTTTATGAGTTTTATTTTGCATATGTGGTGGGATTGCCCATGTGTAAAGGATCTTTGGAAACAGGTGTTATTTGCTGTACTAGAATGTATTTCTGTTTTAAAATTCTTATTTAGATTGCCTTTCCATCCCCGAAACAGGATGTCTAATAAAAAAATCAAATCAAACAAGTACATCTGAAACATAAAACACATTAATTTAAAAAATGCACATTTAAGTAAGAAAGAAAGCCAGTGTCTATAGTAGTTTTGCATGTTTGACTAGGACTCTGGAGACCAGAGTTCAAATCCCTGCTCAGTGATGGAAACTAACTGGGTGACTGTGGCCAAGTCACACTCTCTCAGCCTCAGAAAAAGGCAGTGGCAAACACCCTTTGAGCAAATCTTCCCAAAAAGTTTTTGTGATAGGATCACTGTAAGCTGGAAATAACCTGAAGGCACACAGCAACAAAATGGGAAAAGAAGCACTCATCTGAATTAAGGGCCTCTTCTGTAAGATCACTGTTTTATTGCCAAAGGCCATTCTGAATAGAAAAGTCTTTCTCTAGCAGTAGGAGAAAAAGGGAGATGGCCAATTTAGCCTCTCCTCATAGATAATTCCACAGCATAGGAGTGACCCTTGAGAGTGCCTCCAGGAAAATAGTGGGACATTTATTCTAGGAGGGCAGGTTTCTTTAATTTGATAGGGGTTCCCCTCTTTCATCAGTTCTTCTTACCTATGGAGGCTCCCTTAGAATTGCTTGCATGTGCACACTACTTGCAAAATGAGCTGAGGGGGAGAAAGGTGCTAAGCCAGCTGAAAGACTTTTCAGGCAGCGTGCAGTCAGTCAGTCCCAAGTGAGCCTGTGTAAGCCTTTCATGCTCTCTATAGTACAGTACATGGGTTCTACTTTTCAACCAATTCCATTTTCTGAAAGTGCTCAGGTCCCTAACCTATCAGATAATTAGGAGAATCCTGTACAACTTTGGCCCTCTTTTTGGGTTGTGCAAGATATCACCTTATAAAGAAACATAGATGATTAGCTGTAAATGTATTATTTATTGCCTGTTTCATGATAATAAAATGTTGGACAAAACCTGTTCTCCAACTATGCACGTAAGTTAATAGCCAATAAAAGCTTATGAGAGGGAAACTCTGTGACTCTTGCTTAAGACCAAAGGATATGTTTATTTTGTTTTGGAAAAGAAAATAATGTAGAAAATATGAAGGCATGGACATATTAACTTTATGCTATAATGCATTTTTTCTGATTATTTGTTGGGGGTTATTGTTATTGTACAAATGCAGATGAATTGGGAATGCTCTGTTCGGTTTTGCACCTTCGGAACCATTCTAGGACCCTTTTTGCATGGCGTTTTTAAAGCGTATTAGGCACACTCCCTCCCCCCTTCATGAGCCGCCATGCCGCATGACGTTCTGGCGAACGAGGTGCTACCATGGCCATGGATAGTGCTGATAGCGTGTTTTCTTATTTTCACCTGAAAGGCAAAAATAACCTCCCTTTCATGCATCGGTTGTGCAACCAGAGGGCCTGCAGAGCCGTCGTCCGGTGTGCTTCCGGGAAGGACCCAGGAGTGGGCGGGGTGTGGGCAGTCCCTGCTGCCTGTCTCTCACGCAGTAACTCCCAGTGGATGCTCTGCCCAGCAGCAAGCTGGCTGCTGCCCCCATTGCAGCAGGGAACACTGCATGACACGTCGCTGTGAGAGGCCACCCCGGGGCTGTGTCGCCACTCACGCTCGAGATGACAGCAGCCCCTGGGGTCCGGCAGACTGTTGTTGTTTTTTTTAAACCCGGCACTATCGTTAGCACATTAGCATGTTTCCAACGTAGTATGAAACATCCTGTTGGCAGGATCTATCGTGCTAACATTAGCATGATAGTTGACGAAACAATAAAAAAAGAAAAAGAAAAACCACCGACCAATCAGGGGCGGTGAGGCGGGGATGGGGCGGGACCTGGGCGTGGCCCAGGATGCTGACATGCAGACAAGGCACCAGGCGGGTACTGGTGCTCTCTTGCAAATGCCCTACCATGTGCAAGGGGCTTTCTACTGGGCCTCTTGCGATATTGGCAATATCGTGAGGGCTCTAGTTCATCACGCTATCAAGGTAAGGTGCAAAAAGGGCCTAGGATTACAGCGTTTGTTTGTGCTAAAAGTTTGTTACACACAGGGGACTGCCCACCACCTCATCCAAGACATCATCTCTGCCTATTTTCCTAGTTTGTCACAAACACATGCACACACATACACACAGATCTCGCCCCCTCCTCCAAAATATAAATGAAAACAGTCTTACATTTTAGTCTTTTATTCCTGGGCCGGTCCCAGTGGAGAGACCAGCAGAACATTCAGAAAATTCCAACTTAACTACAGTAATCACGGGCAGATGAAAGCGAGCAGCTACTGATCTATCTGTTTCATTGATGGCAGCTTTCCTTTGCCAGCAATTAGTTAAGTCTGAAAGTAGAAGAAAGGAAGAATTAGTGGATTACTAAAATAAATGTTTTTTAAAACTGTAAGACTCTTTCTGCTTATATTTCTAGGCATGTATGTATGTGTGGGAGAGAGAATAAGAGAGAGAAGGGGGCTGGAAAAGGAGGCGGGGGGACAGTGAGCAAAACTGGCATGAAAGCACAATTGAACTTTCACACAGGAAATCATAGCACAATAGAAGTGGGAGAGGAGGTAATTAATGGATTTTTGGTGTTAATAAAAAGAAACACTTTCCAAATGGCCTTCCACAGGAGGGTAAGAGAATAACATCATCATGTGATAAGTCCCTGCCAAAGACAATATTATCCAGCTGTAAGTGTGATTTCCTGTGTCTTGTGATAAAGCCCTCCGCTTGGAGGAGTGGTGGTCATCAAACAGTTTTTTTGTTACCTGTGGTAGGGCCAGAGTTTCCTTTCGTCCAACTTATGGGTTGAGTTGACCATTGCAGCAGATTTAAGTGGAGGCCAGCTCCTAAGAACCTCAAAATAAAGTGATTGTAACAAACATTTTAAGGTTCATTCTTTTTATCGTTGTTGTTTCTGTGAAATCATTCTCTCAATGTTTTGTGAAACCATTCTGCAGTCAACTTTACAGCAATACACATCAGTGACCACCCCCCTCCAAAAAAAAGATAATTCAGAAAAACTTTCTTCTCTTGTTTCTGGAATGACAATAGAGAGATGATGATTACAGCTGCATAAACAAGATCTGTATTGTCATCATCCAAGCAACAGCATTCTCTTATACTTCGTTTTTCAGAAGCTGTCAACATGAAATAACCTCCTCTGCTGAGTTCAAGATACAATCAAGCCATTTGTTAGCAAGCCCTTAAATTCCAAGACTGTATTTCAGTACTGACCTAGTTTATGATAAGATGGACATTTGTAAAGAGGACATTCTCCTCATGCCAGAATAGTATCCTTCAAAGAACAGTAGGAAAAGCCTGTATCCTTGAGGCCCTGTCCAAGCTAGCCATTGCAAAGAGCACTTGACTATAAACCATAAACCAGATACTGGTGAAGAAATTAACTTGAAATTGATGTGAGGATGTTGGTTAACTTGCCTGTTCATAATAGAATCACAGAATAATAGAGTTGGAAGGGGCTCCAAAGACTATCAAGTCCAACCCCCCCTTTAATGCAGCCAATCCAGCTATAGCATCCCCAGCAGGTAGGAGTCCAGCCTCTTTTTGAAAGAAAAAGAACTTGTCCCCTAAGAAAAACCTTTCATGGTCTTGAACTCTCCTCCTGTTTGTCATAATTCTCTCCCTATCCACTTTTCTGAGCAAACCATTACAATGACACAAATGTTTTCATTAAAAAGTACTTTGAAAACATGATCCTGAATTCCATTCAGTAGTCTCAATTGGACTGGGCCCAATGACTCAGTTGTTAAATGGTGAGTTAATGCTGATGTTAATCCCACTGATTCATGGGTCTATTCTTACTGGTACTAACAATAGGGCATAATGGTAAAGAGCAGGCTGGAGTGAAGTATGATCAACAATGCAAATATAACATTGGCAATGGTTGACATTTTCTATTTGTGTGCATTTTGTTTGGACAACAGTATCTCACTTGAATATTCAGATGTAATTAGTAATACATGTTTAGGAGGTTCAGTGCTAGCTTTGCCAGCTTTTTCCTGGGCAGCGGAAAACAAATATATATTAATAAAATATCTGCCCATATTGAAATAGAAGTTGATGGGTGTGTTGGAAACACTGTTCTATCACAACATCTAAGCCTTACACCTGTTTAGTACTCCAAAGACCATAGAGCAGTGTATGTAATTCTCTCATTCTCCCTTCCTGCCATTTTATCCTGTTAAGAGGAATTCCATGAGACAGGTTAGATTCAGGAAGAATGATTCACCCAAGGTCTTCTAGTCTGCTTTCTATTTGAGGAAGATTTGAACCCAAATTTTCTACATAACACTGGCTTTTATCTATGAAACTTTTGCTTCTGACACATACCTCTGGAGATGATCAAAAGGTATTTGTAGTAGATTGTATCCTTGTAGCAGTTTGTGTGGATCAGTTGAATATGGTGCTCTTCCCTTCCTCTTGGTAAAATGAGCCTAAGAAGAGCCATACTGGATCAGATCAGAGGTCTATCTACTTTAGCATTCTGTTCACACAGAATGTGGCCATTCAGTTTCCTACAGGAAGCTCACTCTGTGAATTATTCGAGGTTATTGGTTGGAGTTTGTCTGCATTTCTGGATTCTACTTTGATAGCAGATCCTAATGGGATTTCTTATGTGAAAGATCCCATGTTTAAATCCT